>VZDJ01000331.1:751007-790032 GCA_008694505.1 Cyanoderma ruficeps
CCCCCCCCCCCCGCCCCTTCTGTCTTTTAGACAAAAAAAGGAAAATTCTTTGCTAGTTTGCCCTCCAAAACATCTTGAAATCTTTGATGTGTGCAAACACTTAAAGCTGGTAAATGGACTAAGCTGGAGAGTAGCTCGTGTCACTTAATCTTTTTCATTTAATGTTGACAGAGAACAGATTTTCCAGCAGGCTGGTGAGTCAGAAGAAGCTTAGATATCTTTTTGAGGTGCTAGAAAAATGAAGGATGGGCTGGTGGGGTCGGTGGAAGTGCTGGGCTCTGCTCCTTTCTCCCCATCCCTGTATTTTTGTATCCACAGGGTCAGTGTTTCACCATAAACCGCAAATGTGACTTTCTGGCTTGCCCTGATAACACAAAGACACATTTGCTGGGAATTGAGGTGTGGAAATAGGAAATACTCTGGTGATGTGGAAGAGCTTTGCTGTCACAGAGGAGAGGCGCTTTTGGAGAAATCTGTAAAGTTTCTCTCCCCCAGGAGTGTCGGGCGCTGCTGCTCCTGGAATGGAGCAAGAGATGAGGGATGGGTTGAAATCACTGCTGGTTTCAAGCACAGATCACTGTTTATATAAAATATAAATAAATATTTATTTCTGTATATAAATATAATTTTTTAATATATATATATAATAAACAGAGCTGGAACCTGATTTCCAGCAGTGCTTTGTGCAGGTTTTCTCCTGGCCAGGTGCTGTCACTGGGGGCATCTCTGCCCCTCCAAACTCAGAGAGGCCTTTGGGGATGTGTTAGAGGCAGCACCTGGGTGACAGTGCCCACCAATATTGATCACTTCAGTATTAAATCTGTAAACTGGAGCTATCCATTAAATCTATAAACTGGAATTATCCATTAAATCTATAAACTGGAGCTACCCATTAAATCTATAAACTGGAATTATCCATTAAATCTGTAACTGGAATAGTGAGCTCATGTCCTGACCTGGGAACTGAGAGGGAAACACGGCTGGGCCTAAGCCAGGCCACGCTATACAATCTAAAGATTATATAATGAAGAAATAAAGAAATAAATAATGAAATAAAATCTGAGTGTTGCTACCACTGCCTGGAAGCCTTAAGAAAATAAGCCCAATGAAGACAAGACCCAAAGGATTTTAGCAGTTCTGCATAAATCAGATAATGGTTCTCTGGAGCAGCGTGGACACAGCGTGGAAGGATTCCAACCCTGTTAGATTAGCTGAGATAAAGTCACTGATGGTGCTGGGGCAAAGTCCTGTGCAAAGCTGGGAGCAAAGTTTACACGTGGTGAAGGAGAATCTTTGTTCCTTTTTGCTGTAAATGGGGGAATTTGGCCCAGTCTGTGCTCGTGTACAGCGAGCGAGGAGGTCCAGGGGTGCTGACCTCGCAGAGTGAGGAGCCTCTGGAATCAACGAGGCTGGCAGTAGTGGAAAGGGGAATGGAAAACAAGTTTCCCATGGACTAAAGCACCTCTGGGAATAGAAGCTGAGGATAAATTCACTGTGCAAACAGCATAGAAGAAATTCTGGCTCTGCAGAGCAGCAGTGTGTGACAGCTCCAGCTCTTGGGTCCGCGTTTGCCCGGCTCTGTCTGCGCTCATCAATAAAAATGCCAATATTTCCGAGTATTTGCATCCTAATGAAGGCATCCTCTGTGTATTTATGACCTGAAATACTCTTCCTTCTCACTTTTGCACTCCTCTCGGCCTCTGTCTAGACCTGGTTTTATGGACTTGTCACTTCATCTGCCCGAAGCCTTTTAGTTGCTGCCTCTTGCTTTCCTTTTGAACCTTTTGTTTCCCTTCATCCCTTCCCCGTGTGCTCCTTTCACCATCTGTTTCTGGTGGGATCTCCCGTATTTTCTGCCCCTGTAAACATCCCAGGGTTTCAGCCTCTCTGAACTGATTGCTTCACCTCTGAAAAAAAGTTCTCCCAATTAATGTGTTCCTGCTTCCAGATGGGCTCTGAAATAATCTGTCCTGCTTGGAACATCACCCCAAATCCTTGTGAAGAAAAGAAAAGCTTGAGACTGAGAGTACACAATGTGCAGCTGAAGCTTGAATCAGTTGGAGAAGCGATTTTAAAGCCATTAAAAGCTTCTGTCGTTTGCAAAAGGTGATGTAGGAGAAATCATCAAAGTCATTTTTTGCAGCAAACGCTGCACACGAAGGAGCAGAACCCAAATCTTGTATTCCAGGCTGGGTCATGTCAGCAACTGCTGGAAGAACAGGAACCCTGCAGCTGAATGATTCCCATTCCCTTTTTTCTCCCTGGTTTGGATCTTTAATCCTCTGCTGTCATCTGGGCCATCCTCCTTTTCCCTCCTCCTTTTCCCTTTTCCTCCCCATCTCCTCTGCTCCTTTTCCCCACAAACAAACCAACGCTGAGATCTCCGTGGGCATCCCGCTCACGGGCTGGGGGCTTCTCCTCCAAGCGGAGCCCACGGAGTTTGCAAATTGCGTTGGATCACTGAGCCCATAATGAGCCTCCCAAGCCCAACCAGTGCAAGTCTGGGGGGATTTTATTGTTCATAAAGCTCCTTCCCCGGGGAGTGATAGAGCCATTAGGTGTGTGCTGTGTTTAATATTTGGTCATGACAGGAAGCAATAATTTTTCTCTCTTTTGCTGGGGCTCCCGAGCTGTTTTTAAGCAGTCAGCTTAATTTAGTCTCGGTGGCTGGGAGCCCATTAGGCAAACGGCTCTTCCCTCCAGGAGGTTGTGGCTTCCTACAAAGGTTGTTCCAAGAAAATAAAATAAAATAAAGTCAAGTGGCAACTGGTTGCCCCGTGGTGGCTTTTAATGCCTGGCCCTTCTCAGTGGCTGTCGCTGGCAGGAGTTGACATAAGGCTGGTTCCACCAGAAAATGGCATTTCTCACGCTGGATGAGATTTTATTTTTATTTATTCCAGCAGAGAACAACCTCCAAAGCTCCTGTTTGCATGGTGTGTCAGGGGTTTGGGTATTTATCTTGTGCAAATCTGTTATTTAACTTCAGTGGAAGCAGCAGGGATGTTGTATTCAAGTATTCCAGGAGCGGGTTGATGTCTCTATAAACAGAAAAAACCCTGAAAGCAGCAGTTTGGGGTGTAGCCTGTAGGAAGCTGTTCCTCTGAGTGTCCTTCCCCTGCGTTCCCAGTGCTTCCCTCAAAGAACCAGGAAATTCCTCTATGGAATGGGGGAGAATTCTGCATGTTCTGTGTTCAATGGGGGAGAATTCTGCATGTTCTGTGTTCAGTGGGGGAGAATTCTGCATGTTCTGTGTTCAGTGGGGGAGAATTCTGCATGTTCTGTGTTCAGTGGAGGAGAATTCTGCATGTTCTGTGTTCAGTGGGGGAGAATTCTGCATGTTCTGTGCTCTCATTGTGCTTCTCAGCCTGATCACTGCAGGAGCTCCCTGGCTTAGGTCTCTCCCTTTGCTCCAGGGGAAAAGTTTTCCCCTCTGGGTCCTTGTCTTGGATCTCTGCAGCTGGGTGGGAGAGGTTTGGCTCAGACAGGGGATGAATATTTGGCTGGTTCTGTCCCAGGGCTGTTGTGAGGGCACAGAAGCTCGAGGTGGGTTTGCACTAACCAGGAGCACCCGGGTTCCTGTTCCACACCAAACCTGACGGGGAGATCCTGGAGTGTTTGGGAAGAGGGAGGGCAATTCCAGAGGTGCTCAAAGCAGCTGGAAACAGCACCCAACAAACACGTGGAGCCAGCTCATGGCATAAAGAAATCAAAGCTGAGTGCTGGCGGCTCACAAATAATATTTAATTAATGTTAAGAGGTGTGCTTAGGTTTCCTTATTGTAAAAAGTTGTTTTAAATTGGATCCCGGTTCAAAGCAATTAACACTTCATATCAGCTAACATTGTCACTGAGAAGGGTGTATGTAAATGGCTTAAATGAAGGCAGTCCTGGAAAGAGAAGTGGGAGTGCAAAGATTGATAATTGGGCTCCTGCTTCCTTTCACTGCCACAGACTTTCTGTAACAAAATTCAGATCTTGAAGTTGCCCCTTTTGAAAAGATGAAACTTGAGTTTCTTGTGCTCTCACGACTCTGAACCACAGAGTGCAGTTTTGGGTGGCTGATGAATCTGAGTTCTGCCTCCCTCCACACCCATTTACCTTCCTTTACCTTCCTACCCTTTACCTTTCCCTGTGCAAAGGAAGGACCTGGGAATTTATGGCTGCCAGAAAGTTCCCTGGCTCTTCAAACTTGCTGGGGCTGGATTGTAATCTGGATTAGAGGTGCTTAAAAATAGAAATTGTAATTTGGATCGGGTGTGCTAGAATATAAATGGTACTTTGGATTAGGAGTGCTGGGGTATAAATTGTAATTCGCATTTGGAGCGCTTGAATTTGGTTTTCCAAGTCTCCGCCCTCTTTGGGAATGTGGGTGCTCAGGGCCTGGGAGAAAAGGAACCACAACTTTTCCAACTGAATCTCTGCCAGTGCCAACCCTTCCCGCTGGTGCTGGCAAAGTGTCTGCTCAGTCAAAATTCCTCTGCTGGACAGGGGAGAGAAAAAGCTGTGTGGTGTCGTGTCAGCGTCACTTGGCCACACAGAACCTCAAAAAAGACCCAAAAACCCCAAAAACCCCATCCTCCGGGATGTTTTGGTTAAAGATTTTTTTGGGGGTTTTTTTTTCCCTTTCCTCTTTATCTGAAACATTTCCCAGCATCCCTTCAGGGACATCTGGTTCTCTCATTTTCCAGCTTTCCTTTGGTGCCTTCAGGAAGCGTCACTGGCAGTTCTGGCTCCTCAGCCCCACAGCCCAGGCAGGACGCTGGTCCTGCCCCAAAATTTGCCTCAAATGTCGCTGCCCCTCACAAGCAGAGCCTGTGTTCCAGCTCTTCCCCCTCTATCTTTTCTCTCTGGGAAGCTCTGGAGTGCAGGGGGTCTGAACTGTGCCTAAAACTTTGGGGTCCTGCTCTGGGCTGAGTTTTGCAGCTGCTTCTAAAATAACGCAGTAATTCCAACTCGCCCCTAATAGTGATTACTGCCACACAGGGAAATGTGTTTGTTTATGAAATGGACTCCAGTGAAATGTTTATTTTCTGCCCACAGCACGGCCCTTTGAACCTTTGTATGTAAAGTAATTCATAAAACCGAATAACCACATAAATATTTTTTTGTAGTTTCTTAAAATTTGTCTTCTGGAAGTCTTAATAGTTTTTGTTTTTTCATGGCTGGCAAAACGTTTCAGGAGGTTTTGTCACTTGTTGAAACTCTTTGGAGATAAGAGGCTTTTCTTTCCAAACCCCGGTTCTAGAATCAGCGTGCTCATGCAACATTTTAACCATTTCACCAAGGAAAAGTCATCTCAGATTAAAGAGTGGGGACAAAACCCTTGATGAAAATTATCCCGTGCCCCCAATCACCCCGGCTAACGATGGGGGTCTCCTGTTTCCACGCTGCTGCTTCTAATTGATGTCACTCGATCTGATCTGTTCGCCGGGCACTGAGTGGCAACTGAAACATGAGACGGGTTTTGGAGGGTCAGTGTGAAAAGAAATTCACTGTCACGGCGGTGTCACCGCAGGACTCCGCCTGTGGAGGGAATTCCTCTTGTGGGCAGATACAAAAACTGCCTTTTAGGCTGGTTTTTTTTAAATTTTTTTATTTTTTTTTGTCTGGTCCAGGTCTCACATCCCCAGAATATTTGGTGTAAATGGCACAACCCCACTGCAGGGGGGGAGAGCTGAGTGTTCTGTGGGATCAGCGACTCCCCGTCACCTCCAGAATCAGCGGGGAAAACTTCCCCTTGTCTTGTTTTATACAAACATCTCCTCCCTCACCCCACTGAAACCCCCCTGTCCCAGAGTCCCGTCTCTGTCTCCTAAGGCACGTTTTCCCCGGAGTTCAGCATTGTTTTGCCAGCCCAGCCCTGACAAAGCAGAGGTCACACCAACACGACCCCTGTGCTGCCACCGGGAGGCTGCTAAATAATTCACGTGGCCAACTTGATTTCGGGGGTCCACATTTGTTTTTTCCACTCTCCTAATCAAGATGCTCATTTAATTCTATTCCAGCACCTGTTCAGCAATTAACACCCTACAATTTGCATCTTACCCTGACATTTGCTATCTTTCCAATTAGTTTTTATATCAGTATAATTAGGTAGGGTTATTACAGTGCATCAAGCAGGGTCGAGGATATTCCCAAGCCTTTAAGCTCTTTCCCAGATTTGTTTAGGGAAGGCACTGAGGGTAAACGGTTGATTAGGATCACTGTTTTTCTTCTTCATTCAGATCAGGAGGAAAACTGTTTCCCCATGTGGCCCATGAAAGATCAGGGAAATATGTCAGGCTGTAAGAACTAATATTGTGTAGTTCGTGACTTTTTGGGGTGAATTTACAGGGGATTAGGAGCGAGGGTCAGCCCCTTGCAGCAGCACTCACCTTCATCCTGCTCTTGCTTCATGTTAAGCCGAGCAATTTGCAACAATGATTTTAATTTTTTAAATCAATTTTTTTTTTTTTTTTTGAGTTGACATGTGGGTGGGTGAAAAATCTGAATTAGAGGGTGACCTGACCATATTGGACACTCGGCTTAATTGGTGAAGGCTCTGGGAGTGAAATGACTACTCCCAACACCTCTTAATTTAAATTTCACAGAAGGGAGGTCTTGCTGTTCAGCTGTGATTCTTTGGGGTTGGGGCTCCTTGAGTCAAAAACGTTCCTGTAGCCAACGTGGACCTTCCCAAAACTGCTGAATTCCAGCTGATCCCCCCTCAATACCCAGTGCTGGCAGAGGGAGAGTGATGTATCTGGGGGAAGTGGGACATGAGGAAGGGAGATGTGCATATGGATCAGAGGGGAGAGGATTTCTTTTCTTGCCTCACATCACCCAGCTCTGCGTGTTCTCCGTTTTTTTAAAGGTTCGTTTTGAAATCATCTCCCTGCAGCCCCCAATTCCCCCTGCATGTCTCTTCATCCTGGAGGTGCACTCAAAGGCTGGAATTACCAAGAGGCAGCACTGCCCTGGGCAAGATTGCAGTGAAGGGTGGGACTGGAGGAAGATTTGTGCTGGGGAAAGTGAAGAGCTGGATTGAAAAACCCCAAAGTGGTTCCATTGCGTGTCTGAATCTGGGTGTTACTCTGAGCTTTTCTGCAGTGCACCTCAGTGATGCTCTGCAGGCCTTGGCAGGGACCTGCTGGGACCCCAAAGGAGGGATCACCCCAAATTCCCCAGCCTGGAGAGGCCGGAGAGGAGCTGAGCTCTCCTGTGCTGCGCTGTTAGAAGAACTTCTAATGTTCAATGGGTTCACCCTTGCCCAATTTAATATTATTTTCTCTAATGAGCTTCATCTCTCCCCGTTCTGTTGGGGTTTTCTAAATCTCTATTTGCTCTATGTTGGTGTCTGAACAGGCTTAGAGAAATGTTGGGGTGAAATACCCTGGGGAACTGGGGCAGCAGGGGACAAGTGGGAGGTTGTTCCATGGAGTGGGAGGAAGGATGTGAGGAAGGCAAAGCAGGACACAGGGATGATGGAATTCACTCCCTCTGCCAGGGCACAGAACCAGCCTGGCTCCTCTCCCTCCTCAGTCTGTGGGAGCAGAACCCAAAAACCCAAAGTATTCCCGTTCATTGCTTGGAACTGTGGATCAGGCTCTTGCAGAAGTCATCTCCTCAAATGGCCAGAGCTAAAACGGAGAGCAGCACAGGAAAAAGGGACAGATTTTTGTGAGGGTCAGACCTCCACTGGAGGAGAGCAGAATCCACAGGAGCCCCTGGGTGGATGCTGTGCCCGGCAGATTTCAGAGCTCCTGCTGTGGGCAGGAAAAGCAGCTGCCCAGCTGTGCTGACAGGAGCTGTGGGGTGTCCTTTTCCCAAGGTTTTGTCTCAGCCAGGAGCCTTGTTCCTGGCCTGAGCTGCCTGGGTGAGAATGTTCTCTTTATACATTGCACGGCCATAAATGTGCTCTGAGCAATGGGGAGGGACAATTTGTATGAATCTGGTTTAAAAGGAGGAAGGGTCTACACTGAGGAGACTTTCAATGAGATTTTTTCCAAGCTCTTCTGCTTAGCTGGATGCTCATCTAAGCTAAACCCCGAGCAGCAGCAGTTTTCCCTGATGCCCACCCCTGCATTCCTGTTAAAATCTGGAGCCTGCTGGGTGGGTGGAGGAGAAAGTCACCAAACAATTAATTCATTTATCACAGCCGTGCCCGGTGTGGTGCAGGATGATGCCGTTGTCTGATCGGTTCCCTGCGCTGCAATCCCAATCCCACAGCTCACCCTTTCCCCGGGAGAGATCTCACCCTGGAATGCAAAATGCGTTTGTCACCGGTGGGTGGTTACTGTGGGCCAGCCAGGCTTTGCAACCATCCATTTTAGAGTTCTGACAGGTTTAGAAACTTGTGATGGAGTGGCAGGAGGTCTTCTCACAGTGACATCAGGACAGGTTCTGGTGGCAGCACTGAGGGCTGAGTTTCACCTCTGCTGGTGGCAGATTGTTCCTTAACCAGCAGTTGGAAACCTTCTCTGAAGCTCACCTGCTGTTTCACCAAGGGCTGGGACTTCAAAGATTGAGTCTTTGGCTCCCCCATCACCATTCAGACCAGATCTAGGAATTTGTAACAGTGATTATAATCCAAATCTAATAGGTGGCTTGAAAAAAAATCAGCCTAAAGGCAGCAGTTGGTGTTATAGAAATCGCTGGCTCTTCAGAACTTTTGCAAATGAAACCCTCTCCAGCCCATTGCTTTTGGATTTGAGGATTCTGTTCTAGATCATTGTGTCTAATGTACACTACGTGAGTGACTTTGTTCCAGGAGAGAGAATGAGATGCACTTTTTATCAGTGTCCAGAAAGAAAATTTAACCTGCAGCGTCCAGAACGTGCTTGTGGTGTCTTGCTCTGTGAATCCCTCAGTTTTGGGCGGCTTTGTGAGTGGAATCAGAGTTATAAAAATCAGATTTTTTCCATCTGGATGAGGTCACCCCCTGATCTCCCTGGCGTGGCCCTGCTCAAGAATCTCCTGCTGGATTTTACTAATTAATGTCTCCTGCTGTAATTTGGAGAGTGGTTTCCCTGAAGGCAGGTGTCCAACGCCGAGGGGAGTTACATCCCCTGGCACAGGGAAGTGTCAGACCCTCGGTGTGCTGCGCCCAGGAACAGGAGAAGAAAGAGCTCAACGAAGTAAATGAATAATCACATTAATGATGTTTGCTGAGTCTCTCAGCCAGTGCACCAGCCAGTGTAATTGCTTCGGAGCTTTGTGTGAAAGCCAGCAGGCTGATGGAGAAATATAAACAAAATTATTCCCTTCTCTTCAGCCCAAACATGAATATAGCCATTAAAAAGGGCTCTTTGTTTCCTAAAAACCTAAAAATAGAAGCACGATGTGTGAGCAGGCAAGGTTTGTGTGTGTGATCAGTACTGGCTGCACTGCCAATTGTATTAAATTTCCTCTATTTTGGGGAGATCTTCCAGGGCTTTCGCAGTTGTGTTCACAGAAATGAAGTTTCCCTGCACGAACACGTGGATATTTGTGTTTGAGCACCAGCAGTGATCGGTTTTGAGCTGTTTTTTTCCAGCCCCAGGTTTATCAACACGTCATTAAACTGAAACGACGCGAAGCTCTGCAAATCCCTTTTTAATCTTTAAAAGCAAATTTGGGGGGAAACCATAACAATAATAGTAAAGGCTTACACGTTCAGAGTCGAAGGCAAAGTTTAGAATCAGACAGGAATCCTACAGGTTAGGGACCATCAGCAGGATGTTTGGCTCCTCAGTTTTCCTGCTGCAAATCTCCTTGGCTGAGCTCAGTGAGCCCTCAGGTACAGCAGGAGGCGGCCGCTGTTTGGAAATAAATACATTCGTAGGGTGAAAGGTCACGCCAAATATTTGGGAGTTCTGCAGCCGGCACCGGGAGCAGCAGCCTGGGTTCCCTCCTCGAGGTGTTGCCGTGTTATTTTGGGGGATATTTCGGGGGGAAAGGGACAGGGAAGGGGGAACCCGCGGAGTGTTCTGCAGCCGGGAGCAGGTGACCAAATCGACGAGTCGCTTCTGTCTTTTGTGCCAGGAGGGGTCAGCGAGGAAAAAAACCCAACAAAACCCCCCAAAAAAGTGTGCGGGGATGGCTCTGCATTTTAACACCTTCCCTGCTGAGCAGGAGGCCGGCTCGGGGGTGCGAAATTCCTGTCTGTGGAATGACTCGGCGGTGCGGAGCTGTCAGCAGCGCCGGGCGGTGATGGGCTTTGGAGAGGCTCGCCCGGGCTCCCGCGGCAGCCGCAGCCGCTAGGGAGCTGTCTTTAGCTCGGATTTCAGAGTTAGCTCATTAGACCAACAACAGCAGACACTCACCGGCTTCTTCTGCAAGAGTTTGTCAAGCCGGGCTGTGTTTGCAGGGTTACGGCTCGGCGGTGATAATGTTACGCCTCCTTTTTTACCTGTGGCCGTGGTTTTCTCGCAGAGATCGGCTTCCCCCCCCGCGTTGTTCCTGCGTGTTTCTCTCTGGGCTCATCCCGTGCCTTAAAAGGAGCTCGAGGTTGTTGAATTCTTTGGCTCTTCTCGGATTTTGGGGCTTGGCCCCTTGTATCTTGAACAGTGACCCTAAAGATTGAAATGGGAAAAGGTTACTCCAGCCATTAGGAAAATCTGTCCTGTAGGATCTGAAGGGATGAGACAGCCCTGCTAATTCCAGTGCAGGAAAAGATGTGGAATTACCGGAAAGCAGAAGCCAGGGACTCCAGTTCTGCTTAATTATCTGATGCACTTCCCCTTAACCAAGTAATTTAATGTCTTTGCTTCAGTTTTAGCAGACAGATCTGACTGGTTTTGGGTCGGAAGTTCTCGGTTAGATTCCATTAATAAGAGGGAGAAAACAGTGAAAGAAAAAGAATTGAAAAACAAAGTTAATATTTTTCAGTTCCAGCTCTGGTATGGGAAAAGTGGCTTGGAGCTTTTGAGCCTGGTCTGGGTCATCACAAACATCAGCCTGGCTCGTTACCAGCGACACTCGGGATCATCGTTAAAGCAGAGCTGTGGTACCGCGGCTCAAGGTGGGAGTAAAGAAATCTGGAAATGTGCTGTGGAATCCTGCCTGGAGCTCGCAGAGTGCCTGGAGCAGGTGGGAATGCTGCGGCAGAGGAGGCAGGATGTGATGTGAGGAGGAAGGATGTGGATGCGCCGTGACCTCCCAGGGAAAGGTGTCATCACCCAGTGCGGGGAGGGCAGGGATGGACGGCAGGGATGTCCCTGCTCCCTCTTCCACAGGAGGAATGACTCAACCTGCCCCTTGTTCCCAGACACCTGATGGGTTTAGGGCTGGAACAGAGAGAGGAAAGCCGAGAGCCAGGGGGAACTAGAGGAAAAAATCTGTTTAGATGGAGGGTGACAGTGTTGGAAATTCAGAGGTGCCTTTTAAACAAGGAAGGAAAATCCCCCAACTGAGCTAATACAAGTCTCATTTCTGCTCCATCAAAATGCTCTCCCAGCTTTGGATGTCAGCCTGAAATTCATCCAGCTGGTATATCTCTGTATGGGAAATAGTCCAAGTAGGACTGACAGGCAACTGATGTCCAAATTTCTTTTACCAGAATAACATAACCATAAATAAGTTTAAAAGAAAAACTAATACAGTGTCAAATTGGTCAGGAGAACATGATAGTGGTGGTTTTTCCTTATCGAACAGAAGATATTTCTTCCCTTGCTGGCCCAATGGCTTCTAATTTGTTTTCTGGAGGGAAGGTGGGGTTTGTATCTGCTCCTGGAGCTGACACCAGAGATGATTCATTTGTCACAGCACCTCCTAAATTCAGTGCCCAGTTGGCATTTGGGTTCATTCCCTGCAGGAGCCCTGGGATGAACGAGTCCAACACGGCCAAATCTGGCAAAAAAAAAACCAAAAAACAAAACACAACAACAAAACACTGGCAAACTGTGTATTAATTAAACAGCTGATAAAGTTTCATTTGGTTCATTTTCCCTGCAATAAACTGCTAATTATGTCAGGATGGGGAGGTTTTCTGGGCAGGATGGGTTTGAAACGGGAGTGATGGCTGCGAGTGCAGAGCCACCCACACCCTGCCGCGCTGACGGGAAGAGCACAACAATTCCAGAGCCAAGGGAGGGATGAGGTCCAGGAGGAAGTGGTGGGTTCTGATGGTCAAAATCTTTCACTGAACCTCTCTGGTTTCAGTCTCTCTGCTCCAGCTGACAGGGGGAAACTTCCACTCAGACGGTTGATGGTTAAAATGGGTTGGAAGCTGTTTGGGGCTTTGTGTTTGCCTAACAGCTCTAAAAATTAACAGTGGCAAAGTTTTTCCTCTCTTAGCAAGAAGCTCTTGGAAGTTGTAAGTGTATTCTCTATTATTGCAGGGGAAAAAAAACCCCACGTTTTTTCAACTCAATAAAGAGTCGCACTGCAGTATTTCTTGGATCCTGAAAGGAGCATAACTAATAATGGAGATTATTTATTATGACTGCTTAGGATTATTTTTAGTAGACAGTTTGTTTTATCCTCCAGATCCCCAAACCCTTTCCAAAGATAAACTCGAAGGACATGGAATAGGATTGACCAGCAGTGTTTCTGAATTATTTAAATTGATATCTTCTGGAGTAATAAAAATATTTTCCAGTTAGTTTTTCCATTACCCCCTTCCCGTTTTGGTGATTGTGTGCTAATTTCAGGACAATTTCCCTCATAAGAACCACCTTCTTTGCAACTTCTAGATCGGGTTAATGGATTTGGCTTTTGAAAGTGTAAAATTGCCAGCTCCAAGTGTCCAAATTAATCTGTGTCTAGGACTCTGTGCTTGGAATTTGAGTCTGTGGAATATGAGACTGTGATAGGGCTGATGTTTAGGGAAAGGTCAATAATCCCGCCTTGAAAGGGTTACACAATTTTTGATGGGAAGTTTGGACAACGTTGTTGTTCCTCAGGCCTGAAGGTAGAAGAACAAACTGATGTCATTTCCAGGTCTCTCTCAGTGTTATTTTTCCAAGATTGAGGGTGGTGTAGCCTAATTTCCTTCAAAAAACCAACAGCTCTGGGTGTCCCTGCCCTGGTAAGGGCACTCCTGGAAATTAAAGTTTTTGGGGATCCCTCTGGCAGACTGTGTTCCAGGCAAGGTACTCCCAGCTGTTCCCAGATGTGTGGTAGTTTCATGCCTGATTTTGTGCAAGGCAAACCATGTTTTGAGGCTGTGTCTCGTCCTCTCTCCTCCCCCCCATCCCCGTGTGGTTGTTTCTCCTCTGAGGTTCAGCTCCAGTCGGGGAGAATAAAATAACGACGAGGAGAGGGAGCCGGGGGTTCCTCTGCAGCGTTTTGGGTTTTATTTCTTTGAAATGACACTTGAGGAGCTGGAGCCTGTTAAAGCTCCCTCCGAGGAGCGAGGGTGCTTTGGAGAGGAGGGCCAGGGTGCTTTGGAGAGGAGGGCCAGGGTGCTTTGGAGAGGAGGGCCAGGGTGCTTTGGAGAGGAGGGCCACGGGGAAATGCGGCGGCAGCAGCGAAAGCGCCGCAGGCTGGCTCAGACCCGGGCGCTCGGCACGGAGCTGCGGCTGTCGGAATTTACACACCTTGCCTAATTCACAGCACATGTCTCAGCTCCAAGAGGCGTTCAGGAGACATGCTGCTGTCTTCCTCGCAGTGGGCCTGCTGTGAGTTTGTCAGCAGTGCTGTTAACAATGACAAACTAGTTCATCAATGTATTTCTCTTTTTTCTTTCTTTTTTTTTTTTTTTTTTTGAACACAAATATCCCAGAAGCAGCAAATAAAAAAATCTCCTGTGTTGTTCCTGGGCTGTAGCCTTAGGGGGGAAACTCAGCAGGGATGGAGCTGCTGGGTGCTGAAAGCCTGTTTTTAATCAAGGGATTGACAGTTTGTCCTTTCATGTCCCTGTCTGTGGGTCTGTTCTTGAATCCAGGTGGGATTCCCTGGGTGGTGTTGGTGCAGAGTGACGCTGGTTTACACCACAACGACACCGACTCTGAACTTCAGAAGGCTGAAAATGACTCCTTGATTTTTTGGGACGTGTCTTTTTTTTTATACTGTTCTACACAGACCAATTTGATTGCTGAAACAAAGACAAACTTTTCCAATCACACTGGTCAGAGCAGAGGGACATCAACAAAAACCCTCCTAGGAAAATATGGTGCAGTTACAAAAACATGTTTCTTGTTTAAAGAAAATTCTTTGGGACAAGACTTTCAGAAAACTAAAACATCTCAGGTAGGAAACCAAGGCTACAGCAGAGCTCAGAGATGCTGCTGGGCCAGGGGCTGTGCAGGGCTGGGAGCATTAAATGCATCCCACTTGTGCTCCTGCATCGTTATTTTCCAGCTCTGCTGGGTTTGGAAGGGTCCAGCCTTTGGGCCTGAGCCTGTTCTGTGTCTCCTGTGTGGAGAACAACCAAGTTAGCAAATCCTCATGGATGCAGAAAAGCTTGGGAATGGGATGTGGGGAGATGTGTGAAATCCACCTGGATGATTCCATTGTCTAGATTGTCATGCCATCCCCTGCGTGGCCCTTCATAATCCAAAAATCACCACCGGCACCTCTAATCCACCCCAAAATGACCACCTGCCCTTCCCCATGGTCCTTTAATGTGCCCCAAAATGACCACCTGCCCTTCCCCATGGTCCTTTAATGAGCCCCAAATTCATTACTTCTCCGTGGATTTCTAAGCTGCCTGTTTGCCTCAGTGGCTCTGATGGGAACGGAACAGAAATTTGCTGAAATTAAAGACCGAGAACCCAACAACAAAATCAAATGGAACCTGTGAAAATTTCTGGAAGCTTCTGGAAGTCCTTTTAGGAGCAGATTCTGGAAGCAGCTGCAATGGGAGAGAGCAGATAAAGAATAAATAGGAGTGGATAAGCCAGTCCAGAGCTGGGAGCCGTGGATTTCACCTCGTTTCAGTAAAATGTGTCACCTAAGCTTTATCTTCTCCTCAGGCTCCACTGAACCCGGGAGACCCCAGCTCCTGGGCACCCACTGGAAAGTTTCTGGTCAATAGAGGAATGAACTGCACCATTTTCATGCTGATTTCAGGAATTTCTTAACGGTGCTTCAGCTGCCTTTTTGAGGGGCTTATCTGTGCTGGGGTGTGGAGTGGGCAGACTGGGAGCTGACCCCTCTTAGCTGATGAAGGAACCTTCCCCTCTCCCCCTCCCCACTGCTCAAGGAGCTTGGTCTGACTCATGTCGGGCCTCTCCAACATGTGGTAAGAGTTAAGAGAAAGAAAAAAAAGGAGAGAAAAAAAAAAAAGTGGGGGAAGGGTAGGATGAGAAGGTTCCACTGGATTCAATAATTAGAATTTATGCTAAAATCCTGCTGGGAAAGAAGCACACACAATGCTTCTGCAAGTTTGGAGCCAGGAAATGTAAAATTCGGGTGGAGGTGTCCAGAAAAGACACAGGTAGAAAAAAAAAGAGGAAAGAGGTGCTAAAAGGAACATGGAGATAGACCCTGGGCTTGGTGGGAACAATCCCAAAGCTGTTGGATTCCCACACCCATTGGATGCCAGCCGGGGGCCTGCTCCTCTCCCAGAGAATATTTGGGAAGAGCTGGAGGAACTCGCCCTTGGCTGCAGCGTGGGGTGAGTGTTTAAGGAAATAAAATGGATGCTGCTCAAGCCAAAGCTGCAGAATCCGTGTTCTCTCAATCCCATCCGTATTTTTTCTTTTCATCCCCGTGGAAGGCGGGTTGGGATCGTTCCTGAGGGAAAAGATTTGCTCAAGAAGAGAAGTCTCAGGCCTGGCTTTGCTTCGTGCCCAGCCCTGATCCCAAACTGTGGGAATTGCTCCGGAGTCAGGTCTTAGTGCAGATCCTACAGGGAGAGTTTGTGTTTCCCTGGGATATCTTCAGGCCACGTTTGTCGTGTTACCTCTGTGTGGGCTTCTTGGCTGCCCGTGCACTAATTTGTTGACACGAGAACAGAACCATATTTTCAAGCAGCATCTGCTTTGTCTTTCTTCCATGAGTTCTGCATATTTTCTGCTCTGTTTTTCCAAAAAGCTGCTGGGCGTACGTCCAATAACCTCTCCCCAGCTCTTCCAAAAGTTGATTCCTGCAATTGCCCAAGGGCCTGAATAAAGATGAGAGAAAAAAAAAATAAAAATAGGTTATCTNTGATTGATTGATTGATTGATTGATTGTAGGAGTGCAATGAAAGTGGAAAAGCCCTCCCTCCCTAGGAAAATGTGTGATCCATGGAGTCCACAGCCTTGGAGTTTTAATAGCAAGGCCTTGGGGTGTAGTTTGAGCAGGGCCATAAAATCAGTTTGGAATCTGCTCACTCTGGGCTTTGATTTGTGTTTATTTACGGTGCATTGGCTCAGATGGTGCCTCCTCTCCACTGCAGGGCTGGTGGAGTGAATCACAGGGATGGTTTGGGTTGACAGAGCCCTTAAACCCCATCCAGTGCCAGGATACAGGGACAGGGACACCTCTCACTGTCCCAGGCTGCTCCAAGTCCCATCCAGCCTGGCCTTGGACACTGCCAGGGATCCAGGAGCAGCCTCGGCCAACAAATGTGTCTGAATTTCACTCACATTTGAGCAAAGATGTCGCTCAAACTGCAGCTGAGCTGGGTTTAAGCCAAGCTTAGCTCCTTTTACAGGCAGGTAAACGCTGCTTGTTCTGTTCTGATCCCAAAAACCAGAATTATGAACTGCTGAGGGCAGAAACTTCTTTCACCCCTCCCAGGTGGGAGGACGTCTCTCAGCTGTCCCTGGTGCAAGCCCAGTGATGAAAAGCAACTGAGCACCACATAAAGTGTGCAGAGGATGAATTTGTGGGCCCCCCTCGTGCCCCAGGAGTTGTGAGCGTGGATCACCAGACGGGATCAGCCTTGTCACGCAGTGCCAGCCACAGCCCTTAATTGCCCCCCTCGTAACGCTCTGTTCCTTTGCTGATCCTTTGAGTTATTTCTTTGTTAACCTTTACGCAGCCAATAACAAATTAAACATCATTATCTGAGTTTAAAGGAGGCTGTAAATCTTGAAGCTCTGCTTGGTTCTCAGGTGCCTTACAGCGGGGGAGCAATAAAGGGGCATTTAATGACACTCCCCAGCACAACGGTGGGAAGCGTTGTGAGCCAAAGGGGGGAAACGGGGCAGCCCTGGATTGTCCACGGGAAGATTGCTCTGCACAGATGATCCATCTGAAAACGTGGTGCTGATCAAAGTGGGGGAGCTTCTCCAGTTGCAGGCAGGTAAAGGCGGTTCCAACGCTCCGGGTGGTTTTGTCTAAACAAAATTAAAGGCCTGTAAGAACGTTTTGCCGCAAAAAATCACCCAAATCGCTGCCTGCCTCATCCCTGGAAGTGTCCAAGGCCAGGCTGGACACGGCTTGGAGCAACCTGGGCTAGTGGAAAGTGTCCCCGACCATGGCAGGAGGTGGAATGAGATGATTTTCAGGTCCCTTCCCAGCTAAACCATGCCATGATTATATCATTTATATATTATGACCACAAAATGCCGTTGCTTTGATTCCTCTGCTACAAAATGCTGTTACTTTGCTGATTACTCTGATCACTCCCTGGCACAGCCAGCCGTGGTTGGGATCAGGATTCTGAGGATCTGAGCTTTGGTTTGGTTCCCTTGGCCAGGCTGGGGCTCTGTGGCTGGGAATGGAACCTGGCATTTCTCAGCTGGAATATTTTCCTTCAGCCATCTCCCTGTGGCATCTTCCCCCTTGTGCTTCACCCTCGTGGCAGCAGCTGTAAATCAGAATTAACGCTGCCCAAGCCTGTTTTTCCTGCTCTAGAACCACGTTGCTGCTGAGCTGCAGCCAAGTTATGAGTGGTGTCTGTGCAGGGTCCTAAAATCTAAACCTTGAATCTTTTCTTCAGCAAATTCCAGGGTCAGACACCAGGAGCAATCCTGCCTGGGANGGCACATTTGACCCATTTCCCTGCCCGGCCGGGAAAAGGGAATTCCCGAGGGGAAAAGGGAATTCCCCGAGGCGAAAGGGGAATTCCCGAGGGGGCAGCCCCGCGGGTTTGGAGCTGCATCCTCAGCCCTGCCCTCCCCTGAGGTGGATAATTCGGTATTTATGGCCCTTCTCTCCAACAAGGTCTATGACACCTCGGGGACCCATTGGAGGAAGAATGCTGATTCCCTTTATGAATTTTTGATGGCGGAGGAGGAGCGAGGGAAGGCCACAGGGGGAACTTTGTGAAACGTTAATATTTTCTCTCTTTTTTTAGCGGCGCTGTGAACATCCCCTCTGATTATGTTTGCGGGGATAAACTTCCCTGAATGTCCCTTCTCCTCAATTCCCACCCCCGTTCCTGCCTGCAAAGCAAGAAACAAAAGCCAGGAACTCTCATTTCCATCCCACAGCTTCACTAAGGACAGAGCTTTCAGCTGCTGTCCTCCTCCAAAAAAACCCGGAGATGCTCAGTAAACAGGATATTTCCCTCGAATGTGCTCTAAATGAGCCTCCTTTGTCCAGCTTTATTTTGGTGGTCCATGGGGGCGGCACTCCTGGGGCTGGGAGTGTCCGAGTGCCTTTCCCTGCCGGGGAGGAAATGAAGGGTTTGCTTTTATTAGAGAGTACGAACGCACATTACTCAGCCGTGATTTCTCTCCCTCCCATCATCAACGCAAACGAATGTTCACCCCTCACTTCTTTTTGAGGGTGAAATGCTCCCCCAGCGTGACCTCGAGCACAGTTTTAATCACAGACAGGGGTCTTGAGGGGGTTTTCTGAGGTGGTTTTTTGGCGTGTTTCCTTTTTTCTTTATTTGCAATTTAAACAAAGCTTTGTAGAAGTAAGTCTGATGTTGTGCCTTTCTCTGCCGACTTTGCTTTTAGTTCTAACTGCTGATTTTTAAATTTTTTTTATTCTAACTCTGCTGAATTTGGTATTTAATTCTAACTTTCATTGGCTTAGAGCGATGCAAAGTCCTTGTTGTGACAAAGAGGAACCAGTGACGCTTAATTTTTTTAAGGGACCATCAGACATTAAAGAGGGCAAAGGGATCCAAAGTTTGATTGATAAGAAAAGACAAGAGTTAGATGTGGTGAAAGGAGGGAAATGATGACACAGGTGTTTGCATGGTGATTTTGGGGGGAAGAATATCTCTGATTTTTCGATGAGAAATGCATCAGAAAGGAGGTTTGAGGTGATTTTCCCGAGGTGCCACATCCTTGCAGAGGCAGGGAGTGGATGAAACAAATAAAAAAAACCAGGACACTTTCCCCCTTCCATCTTCCTCTGCCCTGTGGGGGTCTCAGGGGGTGCAGTGCCCTGGCAAACACAGCTCTGACCAGGAAACTCATTTCCCTGCTCCTGCAGCAGCTCTGCTCCTTGCTGAGCTGCAGGTAACCCTGTCTCAGCCGTGCTGGCACGGATGGCTGTCTGGCTGCCAGAGTTCCTTTCAAGGAAGGTGTGACAAGACGTCTGTGACACCTCAGACCTGCCCGTGACCATGGATTTGCTGCTGGCTGGGGTTCGTGGTGTGTCATCTGCCCCTTCTGAAGGGACAAGGGATGTTTCTCTGAAGTGACCAGGCCAACGGGGATGAGGGGAGAGAGGCGGATTCACTCCTGGTTCCTCTCTCCTGGTTGTTCTCTGGTGGCTTCCTTCATGACCCGTCGGTCACAAAGTGCCACAAGTGTTGGGACCTTGGCAGCTGCCAGGTGGATCTGACATTCAGTTTCCAAAGCAAGAATTAAAATTCCCCATTCCTAACCCAGCACTTGAAGGAATCCTTCATAATCTTAGCAGAACAGGCAGCAAAGTACTCATCCAATTAGGGAGCGAGGAAATTCTTCGGGTTTAATCCTGCAGGGACAGCTCCCGTTTGGTTTGGGGTAAAACCAAATAAAACCTGACCCCTGCCCTGCTTCCCCAGCCCCTCACAAGGGCTTTGTGTCCTCCTGTTCTACAGGAATTATAAATGATTTTATCTACATAAGTTTCTGGGCTCCTTGTTGCCAGAATTGCTGTGGGTGACAGGAAAGCTCTGCCTGTGTTGTTGTTGTTACACCAGGCCCCGTGTGTTGGATTAATTGATTATAGATGGATATTTTATTGCAGTGGTTATCGGAGGTCAGGACTTGTTTTAGTGGGACCCTTAATTTTATCTGGTGTGGAAGAGGAGAAGAGGGAAGAAGTTAAAACTTAATGCTCAAAAGCGACCTGCTTTCCATGGTGAATTTTGCCACGAGCTTCCTCGGTGACTTGGGGTCACTCAGGTCCACAAAACCTTGGTTTTCCTGCCCAGGAAATGGTTGTTGTAGCATTTTCTTACAACTCCTCCTTGTCTGAGCTCTGGGGCTCAGTACTCGCAGTGTTTCGTGTAGGAGGAAGATCCTGAAGGGGCCGAGGGCTGATGATTTAGTGCAAACATTTCCCACAGTTTGCTTTGAAGATGGTTCAGTGGCCGGGACTCGGCTCCCGCTCTGTTGGGCAATTATTTCGGGGCAGCTTTTGCTGTTTAGGGTCTCGTCTCTTTCCACCGTAACTCCTGGTGAGTAAACAGAGAGTAGGGAGTGCTGCTGGTGGTTTATCAGCGAGTTACTGCTCGGCCTTGTTTTGTTCAGCCCCAGCTTTGGAAATGCCTCTTTTCTCTATTCCCTAATTGGATATCAGTCAGAAAACAACCCAGCCTTGGGAACATGAGATTTTAATGTGCGCTGAAAAAAGTACCTTGAGACTGAAGCCTGTCACTGGAACTCATCTGGAATTGCTTACCGTGGAGTAAATTTACTAGAAGCTGTGCTTAATGCTGGAGTTTAAAAGGTGGCACCTAAAGAAATCCTCTTAATGTCTCAACAAGCTGATGTTGACAAGCCCTTTGCATTAAGGACTTATGGCAAAGTCCAAACCCTTCCTCGGTGCTTTAGACAAATAATTATAGGGAATTTTTATCTGGATTCTTTGCTCTGAGGTATCCATTCATAAAATATTTACAGTAACTGCAGAGAAAGCAACAATCAGTTTGAGGGGGATTTTTTATTTTTTTTTTCTTCCTTTCTTTTTCTTCTCTCTCCTCAGAACTGCAGGAATGAAACCTAGGCTTTAAATTTTTAGCAGAGAGACATCTCCTAGGAGAAACTGGATTTTCTTTCTCCCCCCCCGTAAACTTTAATAAATGCAAGCAAATACGGGGAGTCGTACCCAAGCAATCACCGTGCTCAGAGGGTATTTTTTTCTGCAGCTTGTTCCCACTTTGTGTCATTTTCCAAAATCTCATGCCCAGAATGTTACGAGGGCTCCTAAAGATGTCAAGTGAGCACTCGGCACCTACCGGGGCCCACAAACCTTTATGGGAGTCAGCAGGTTCGGCACTTGGCCGGGTTTTCAGAGCAGCCTGCCATGGGCACTGGCCAAATTGGCCAAATTATCCTGATTTGGAGTCCGAAGTGGGGGAAATAACATGGAAAAAGTGCCTGCGGTTTGGAGGAGCTCTGCTCAATAATGATTTAACCATTTTAACCACATCCTATTTCAAAAAAAAAAATAAAATTAATTTCTTTTTATGGAGTGTGTGATGCAATGTTTCATCTCCTGAACATCTCCACTGGAATCAGAAGTGACTCATAATTTGGATTATTTATAAATGTGTGCATGGCTGTCTATTTTTCAATTGGAGATTGGTTTAAACAATATTTAAGAATCTCGTAAAGGTTTAAGACAGTAGCACCAATTCATTTTCTGGCTTTAAATTTTTACTTTTCATTGGTAGCTACACAAACCCTGACAAACATTCCTGAGAAACCATTGCTATTTAAATACAATCCCGTGGCTTGTTGGTGTTTTTTTTTTTTCAAACACACATTAATTTTGTATGGTGCCTAATTCTCTGTTTTGAAAAATAACCTTGATGTAAAGCAGCTGAATGCTTGGGGTGCTTTTCAATTATTTTGGGTATTATTTTGGGGCAGCAAAAAGCGTCGACATCTTTTGAAAACTGTTCAGAGAAATATAAAAGCATGCGTTGGGTGCCTCTTCTCAGCTATTTTGCACTGGAAGTTTGAAGCGCAGGCAGAGGTGGAATATTTAAAACACATCATTTAATTAGGGAACGTATTGAATGAACACACAACTACACGTGTTAGAGAACGGAAACACTGAGTTGATCTGGATTCTTAGCTGAGGTGTGCAAACAATTCCTTGGGGGGGAAAAAGGAGGAAAGCTCACTCTTCTACCTTTTTGTCTAAATTTTTATTTTTTTCCCCCCTCAGAAAATTATTTTTCGTGCCTAAGTTATGAAGCAAACGGTGTTAGTTTGTAGCCAGGAATGAGGGAGTCAATGTGAATAATAAAAATAATAATAATAANAATAATAATAATAGTGATGATGATGATGATGATGATGATGATGACGATGATGTTGGGCTTGGTGGTTTGGATTTTTCCCAGAACCAGAGGTTAATTGAGCTCCTGCTGGATTTCCCAAACACGAATGTCTTGTGTTTCCAGGACGGCCCAGAGAAAAGGCCCTTCTCGTCCCAGGCCACTTCCAAGAATTTCTAATTTTACAGATACAAACCCATTCAAAAAAGGTTGGAAATTCTCCTTTTGCTCATCTCCCAGAGCTTCCCCTTCGGCCGGCGGTTTCTTCCAGCCGTTTGCAAACTTCCATTTATATTTCTTTGGTGGGGGAAAGACGTCGGGGGATGACTTTAAAGAATGGCAGCGGGGAGGGAAGGGGCCATCCCCAATTAATCTTGTGCCTCTGGGGTTTCCCGGCGCTGGTGGCTGTGGCCGTTCCTCTCCCCCAGTGGCAGCCCCGTAACGAGGGGGGAGGCACAGCCAGGAGCTCGATTGTTCTGGATGAACTCTCAGCCATCCCCCGGGAATTCGGGTACCTTGACCTCCCTGACCCTCAAAGTGCTGAGTGTGGAAAAATGGGAAGTCTCCGCGGGCCTCAGTGTGCACAAGATGTCAGGAAAAATGCAGTTCTTGGAAAACTGGACCTTTTTTTTTTTTTCTTCTTTTTTTTCTTTAAGGTTGCATCATTGTGCTAACATTACAAGTTTTTCCTCCTTTCTGTTTGGTTTTGTCCCCAAATGTATATTTTCAGGTTTATTTTTTTTTTCCTTTTTTTGTTTTGCATCCTTCAATTTTTATTGCGTTTTTGGGGGCGTTTGCAGCTGTCCCAAGAGAAAAAAAAGAAAAAAAAAAAACAAAACAAAAAACCGAGAGAGGATTTTTAAACACGTTTACAGGGCAAAATTGTGTTGTGCTCCTTCTCCCGCCTCCACCACGGGGCTGGGATCTCTTTTAATAATCTCTTCCCCAAATCCAGCCAAAAACCTCTGCTGAACTTGAGTAAACTTCCTACAGCTCCTTTCGGGCTCATTAAGGGCTGAGCTATATTTCAATTTTGATATTTGGGTGTTTCCTTGGCAACAGGGGAGTCTTTTTTTGGGGGTTTTTTTGCGGTTTTTTTTCATTTGGAGGCAGGGCAGGTTATGGATCCTTCACTTGCTGCTCTGAATCCCCAGGAATTGTTGGGGATGGGGCTGGGCAATCCCAGATTTGCAGAGGGGCTGCTCGGCAGCGATGTTGCAGTTTCTGGGTTCCTGAGCCCTTCCAGATCCCTCCTGCCAATATCCAGGGATGTGTATGGTGAGCAGACAACTTGCAGAAAGTTCAGTCAACAGTTTAAGGTTTCAGTTCCTGAGCCAAGGTTTAATTTTATTTTTTTTTTCATCTCCTCTTTAGAGGACAGAAGGGTGTATTTGGTTTTCTCTAGTGCACCTCTTTGGGGCTTGAGTTTTTCTTGGGTTTTTTTAAATTTAATCATGTTTGTTTTTTTTTTTAAATGAACACACCTACCCTCCCTCTTAGCTCACTGCAAGTGTATTCTCCCCTTTTCCCCAACATCATTCACAATGCTGGGCGTGGATTTAAGAGTTGAGAATAAAAATTCGGCTTATCTTGAGTAAATCACCTTCTCACTGGCCGTGCTTTGCTTTCCCTACCTTGAAGGAAAACCCCCAGATGTTTGGGAGGAGCTGAGACTGGACTTTGAAGGAGTTCAGACAATTTGCTGTTGCAAACGAGCCCCTGATCTCAGCACGGATGAGGCATTGTTCTGGATTTGCTAAATTAGTATCAGCATTCCCCTGGTTCTTGATGGGATTTCACTCCTGGGTCTTGGAGCGTCCTAATAGAGAAGGTGCACTGGATTTTTAATTTGGATGCTCTTGATGTGGGTGATGGGGTCTGGGTTTTTTTTAAGGTGCTGTTCTCGATGAGATGCAATCGTTTAGACATGCCCAGAAAAATTCTTAATTAGCAGAAGAAATCGGCAGAGGTAACTAATATAGTTAAGGGTATATGCACTGTATATGCAAAATTCTGATCTTTTGCTCTTGAAGCAGGAATAATTCTCACTGTGTCTGGTCTGCCACTTGAAAATAAAAATATGGAGGGATGCTGAAGAGTAACTTTTTAAGGGATAGAGGAAAAGCAAAAGGGCTTCTTTCTTTACCATGGTCACTTTAGACCTTTGTGGAAGTTTAAATCAAAACTGCTTCTGTTTCTCAGCCACTTCAGTATTGTCAAAGCAACGAGGCCAGGACAGAGAAAAATCAGGTTTATTGTGCTCCACTAGAAAAACAAAAAAATTACATTCAGTATTTTATCAAGTGGCCTTAAAAAAAATAAATTTGAATTCTTAATTCCTGCAGACTAAATCCTTATTTACCTGAGAGACCAAACATCTCCAGTGGTGGTTTTCTGGTCTTCAAGGTAAATAATGAACCCTTTACTGAAGTGCTTACTTAACATCCTCAGCCCAGGTCCCCGCCAGCTCCCCCGTGTAAATGATGTGTTTTATGAGGCTGCTAAGAATTAAACACACAAACCAACATTTAAATAACATGGGGAGGGTTACGAGAGTGTCCTTGCATTCCCATCTGTGCACAAGTGGGCCTGAGCCTGAAGATGAAAAGTTCTGGCAGGAATTATTTATGGCTCAGATCATTTTGTCTTTGCCTTTTCTTTTTCCACACGAGCCAGAATTTGTTGCTATCAGCCTTAACTTTCAATTTCCTGGGCCTTGTCAGCTTAAGCCAGACACTTAACCTCATTCAAAAACTTGGATATTTATTTAACTTTTTTCCAGATTTCATGAAAATGTGGGGAAAAAAAAAAAAAAGGACTTGGCTCAAACAATATTGAAGAACAAAGTTATTTTTCATTTTCTTGAAACAAAGGGAAGGTGAAAAATGCTGATTTTTTTACCGCTACTCCCCCAGAGAAAAAGGGGAGGTTGAGGCAGGAAAATGGCCTGGCTGTGTTTGACTTTGCAAACACAATTCCAAAATCCAGATGTATAATTAAAGTCAGTGGGTCAGAAAACTGTAAATATTGCAGTGGACTTCAGCAGCACGAGGGTGTTTATCTGGGGCTCAGAGGCTGCAACAAAGACAAAATGGGGTTTTTTAAAAATTTTTGGGTCTGGAACCTTCAGCATGGATCCAACCACCTAGGGATGGAGAAGTACAAATATTCTTGAAGATTCTGAGGGGGATCACAGATATTCTTGTAGATTCTGAGGGGAAACACAGATGTTCCTGCAGATTCTGAGGGGAAGCACAGTTATTCCTACAGATTCTGAGGGGAAAAACAGGGGAAGCATAGATATTCCTGTAGATTCTGAGGGGAAACATGTATATTCCTGCAGCAACGAGCCTTGTCTGATATAAATTTATTTATTATAATGGGCCCAGTAATAATTCGGGGAGTGCGCGGCACAGGTGATTGAAGCCACCTGGTGCGATGCTGAGGAACTGCACCGGGGTGATCCCGATCCTCGGCGTCCCAGGAAATCATGGAATTCCTGGAGGAAAGGGTGGTCCTGATCCTCAGCATCCCAGGAAACCATGGAATTCCTGGAGGAAAGGGTGATCCTGATCCTCGTCATCCCAGGAAATCATGGAATTCCTGGAGGAAAGGGCGATCCTGATCCTCAGCATCCCAGGAAACCATGGAATTCCTGGAGGAAAGGGCTGTCCTTGGCCTGCTCTCCCCATTCCCAGCTTGGAGGGAGGAGGAAGTTCTGGGTTCTTCCCCCAGGAAAGGATTTCCCCGAGGGTGCCGGGACAGGGATTTCCCGGAGGATCTCTGGGTGAGGAGACGCTGCTTTGGGACCTTTGGGAACCTCTCCAGCCCCTCAGGATTTACAGCCAAACCAAGCCCAGGGCGAGCTGCCCCGGCTTTGGTGGAGCCCCGTTACCTGCAGCATCACCACGCCCTGCTGTAAACTGTTAATTACTCTAAAAGCTCATTAACGTGGCGGGGACACCCCCCCTGCCGCCTTCACACAGAATCTTTGCGGGGCAGTGTCCTGGAATCAGATTGTCTCACTGGGTCCTGTCTCCTCAAAGCCGGTGTTTCTCTTTGCTCGGGGGACGTGTGATAATTTGGGGTGATTTCTTTCTCTTTTTCCCCCAAAGTTCCTTTCCTGCAGCGCTGTGGCCTCTTTGTCTTCCCCTCGGCTCAGCCTCCGCAGCAGATTCCCAGGCTCCTCTTTTCCCTTCTGTTCTCGGCAGTGATTTAATGAATACATTTCAAAATCACTTTTTCCTTTCTCCTCCGCCCAGCTGCCAACTCCCACCCCCAGAATGTGCGTCTGAATGTGAACTGAATTCACATCCGCAGGCACTGATCGCTCTGATTTCACCAGGACTTGAGATGATCTGGACTTTTTTTTTATTTTATTTTAAACTAGCTCCTTTTTTACTCCTTCTTTTTCCCTTCTCCCACTGCCCGTGTGTTGCGGATGTGGGGTAAAAGTCCATCTGGCAGGTAGAATGTGAATTAATTGTGGAGAACTGTGGAGAAAAGGAGAATCAGAGTGACCAGGTCGCAGTTACCACCAGATCCTGTGCTGATTCTTTTGCCAAAACACGCTGGCACTAGGCAGAATTCCCTAAATTCCCTAACCAAATTTGCTCAGTGGTACAGTAAATATTTTAGTTCTTGTTGCTTAACATTTAGCAGCAGGATGCTCGAATGTAGTGGGACTGCCTGATGTGTGTGTGCAGCTCTGCTTTCCGGTGCTTGGATATTTATGGGAATTTTCTGCTTCTGAGACCTCAAATTCAATTTCCATTGGCACTGATCTATGGCAATTCCCACGGATTCCAGTGGCACTTACAGCACAGCGTCTCTGAATATTTCAGGGGAGCACTGGAGGACGGGGATCTCTGCTTTCCTTCCCCTTTCCCAGGTTATTCCAACCTGGCTTTGGACATTTCCAGGGATGGGGCAGCCACGGCTTCCCTGGGAATTCCATCCCAACCCCTCACAAGGAGGAATTCCTTCCCAATATCTAATCAAGCTACACCACAAGGCTGCAATCCTCAAACTTTCCTCTCCCTGGGCTGCTTTATCTGGAGTTATCTTATCTTCACTTTAAACTTCCTTTCGCTTCTCGTGCGCAATAAATTTAGATTCAATTAATGCATAACGAGGAATTAAACAGCAAAGTTCTTGTCTTTTGTTCATTCATCCCCGTGGCTGTAAACGAGTGCAATGAAAATTCATGCAAAGGAAGGAGTGGTTTGCTCTGAATAAACTCGGGACAGAACACGGCCCCAAGATTCCTGCATTTCATGTACTTTTAAAACCTCCATTCCTAAGCTGGTCCTGCTGCCCCATCGGTGAAAAGCAAAAGCATTTAAAGACCTGAATATAAGTGAAGTAATGCAAGACAAGGTCTGTCAGCACAGGCTTTAATGTTGCTTAACAAAATATGTTACAGTAAATCTTTATAGACTGTATAAGTACGTCGAGTTCCAACAAAGTAAACCAAAGTAAACATTTCTCTTATGGGAAATTAAATTCCATGTGGTTAGTGCAGAGCCATGATTAATTCAGAGGCAATGAGAATATAGTAAAGTTATTGACTGCGTCTGAGAAACAATTTAATGTCAGGGAGAAAAAAGAGGGGGGAAAAAAAAAAGTTTAAATACCAGATAGTAGGAGGGGAAAAATAGAAGTGGAGTTTCTGATCTTTAATTATAAATGAAAGCATTGATGCTGTAGGTACTAAAGGGGCATCAATTATTGATAATGAGCTCGCTGCAGTATTAGGGAGGAATTTTTTGCACTGAGGGGATGTGTGTGTGTGTGTGTGTGAGCACACGAGTGTGAATTCCCTCCCTGATTTCCCCAGGAACTCCGAGGGCTCTTGGACAGCAGCCCCAGCCCCGGCTTCATGATGCTCGTTTCAACTCTAAATGATTTTTAATATTCCACATATGGTTTCATGGTTTTAAGCCTCCTCACTGGGAATGAACAAGGCTGTGGTATTATGATGAATAGTGGATCAAATCCAGGAACACCCACTTGCTTCCCTACATATCAAACATGTGGCGCTCCCATTAAATATGGGAATCTCCCTGGGGATTCGGGTTGTCCTATCTAATCCAGCCCCAGTTTGTTCCCCCGACCCGAATTGAGTAGGATGCATTGTTCCCATACATTCTTCTTTTAATTAAATGCAGTAGATATGTCATGTCAATGAAATATTCCAGGTCTGTTTTTACATCTGTAGCCATTTTCTCCTCCTGCACTTCCATTTGCCTCCTTGGAAAGAAACTCCCCATTGAACAGAGCCTTGGATTAGTTGATTGGCTCGGGGTGTGTGTGTGCTGCCAGAACAGTTCAAATAAAAACCTTCATGTTGTTCTTTACTTTTTTATTTTTGCCTGTGTAAAACCAGCCCGTAATGTCACAGAGGCACTGCTCCTCTGAGAACCTGGAGGAAACTCCAAATTCCCCGTGTTGGCTTTGCCAAGTGGAGGGGGTTTGCAGCAACAGCACCGAGCCTTCTCCACCTTGTTCCTGCTCTGATCCCCGCAGGAATTAGCACAGGGGACACCAAACTGGGCTTGTTTTGTGGATTTGCTGGGATAATTTGGTAACTGACCCAGTGGGCACAAAGATGCACAATTATTTAAAATAAAACCCTCTCTGAGTACAAGCCACGCAGATTCTCCAGGTTGGGAAACTGATCTCCTTTTAAGAACCCAGTGTTCAATTATTATTTTTAAAATGCTGGATTACAGCTACGAATTCTCTGGAGGTTAAACTGGAGCCTTATTATAAGGGGAACTACAAGTAAACATTATTAATTATATTAAAAAAAATTGCTTAAATTAGGTTTTTTTCACACCTGCTTCTTTCTTAATTAGCTCGTAGTCCACATATTTCAGTCAGTTGAACTCTTTAGTATTTATTCAAGCATACTTGACATTAACATACTGTTTGATGTTTGATATCCTGAGTTTTTAATTTACCACATGACAACAAATGGTATTTATGAAATATCAGTGAGCTGGAAAAATATCCTGTGTTGCAGCCGTGTGCTGGAGGGAGCTGAAAGCTGCTTCCTCTTGGAGGTTTAAGAAGGGCTTAAATGCACAGGGGGAATTTGTGCCTCCTGCTGATACCCCTGGTTTTTATCCTCAGCGAGATTTCCAGGCTGCTGGGAGGGCAGAGCTACCAAGAGGGAAGCAGAGTCGATCTGGGAGCTGAGGGGAAGAGCCGCCAAAATACTTCCAAAATGATGTCACGACTTCGAGGTTTCTTACAAAACGAGAATTGGTTCTGACACGCGAGTCAGCGGCAAAATATGCGGCATCTATTTGGGTTTATTCACGTTTGTTTGGATGGTGCCTTCCCCACCTCCTGATAATTTACAGTGATGTTTGCAGTTATTTGCATCAAAATTTACCAACTTCTGTCCCGGCAGTGCTGGAAGCTGGTCTGGCTCCGCTGGGTGCTGTTCACCACGGTCCCTGCCAGAGAGAGAGAGACAAAACTCACTTTTCCAGCAGATTGTACAAACACAGAGCCCAGAAACCACAGCAGCCTGTGCAACAACTCCCTGAGCATTTCACAGCAGTGACAGCACCAGGGCTGGAGCATCATTCCCTAAATCCCACCCTGTTCCCACAGCATTTTAACCATGGTTTATGGGTTTATTTATTTTTTTAAATCAAGCTGGGGTATGGAGCACCCAGCTGGATTTTTTGGGGGTGTTGGGGACAAGCCCCAGCCCCTCTGCTGGTCCTCGGGTGCAGGGTTGTCTCGGGGCTGGTTATTCCCTCTGTGTCCCAGTAAATAATCTCACATTTGTCACTCCCGAAATCGTGGCCAACGATGACGGTGCCGAGCGCTGGCCGAAGTTAAACTTGCAAAAAAAGAAAAATCCGTGCCAAAATCCTGCTACCTGCTGTGCTGGGCTTGGTGTGTCCTCTCGGCGAGGTTTCGGGGGCTGGGGGTGAGGATTTCAGGGAAGGGTGGGGGAGATGTGAGTCATTTGTTACATTTGTTAAATCTGCTGCAGATTCTCTTGTGCAAGCCCTGTCCTCCCCGGGCTCTTTGCTCTCTGACAGAGAAGTTTTCTCGTTTTGCTGAATGGCTCTCACGTTCAGCAGAACTTGGTGAACAGAACTGTTCATCGACCTCTTGGTTTTATTCGCTAAAACGTTTCAGAGATGCCGAATGAAAAGCTTTGAAACACTAAAAATAGGAAATTTCAAGCCAATTTAAGATCACAAATTTTCGTGGTTTTTTGAGTCTAAAAACTGGATTCTGTCTTAAGGTCCTGCTGCTTGTTTTAAAAGGTGATAATAAAATATTTTTGTACTCTTACTGCCTTTGCTCCCTGCGAAAAGTGTAACAAATTGTAAATCTCCTTTTTCTTTCTGTATTGCACACTGAAACTTGAGGTGTGATTCTGTATTTGTAAGAACGCTGTTAATCACAGTGATGACATCTTTAGGTGTTTTTTTTCCTAAGCCGTGTGGTTAGAAGATTAAAAGTGCAAAATGTTTTGAGGATAAATATGTATCACTTTGGTGATCCTCATTCAGGGTCAGCAGGAAGGACCAGAACTGCAGCAGGAACATCCTTCTAATGAGGAAAAAACTGGTATAACACCCAAGCTTCAGGTTAATACTATTTTTTTTTTTAAAAAAAGCTTGCTGGTTGTTTTAGCAGACACGAGTTTACACGTGATCTTGATCACCAGTGAAGTGATTTATAAATCACTTTATCTCCATCATGTGGCTGTGTGAACACACCTGTGTTACCCCTGCTCCAGTTTGGTGGCAGCGACTGCCTCTTTCTGTGCCATTTAAATGCTGGTAACCACCAAAAGGAGGCAAAAAGGAGAATATTTGTGCTTGAGCCTCATATCTCAATGCCCCACCCCAGGAGATGCTGCTGGGATGGGGCTGGGCTCTGTGCTCTGTGACAAATGGAGCGTGTAAAGAAATATTAAACACGGAGGTGAGAGAAAATCCCTCATGTTGGAGGAATGTTCTGAGCTGAGGACAAGACCTTAGTGAGGAATAAATGGGAGGCAGATGCATGGACTGTGAGGGGCTGGGTGAATCCTGTGGAGAAGAAACTCAGATTTAGGACTCACACTTGTCAGCAGGTCCCGACAACAGCAGAGGGGATGGAGCTTTACTTAGAGCCACTGGAGCTCTTCCATACAGAACTGCCCTGTCTGTGCTGGGATCTTCACTCTGGGTCTTAATTGACACGGGATGAGGGTGCACTAAGCTGGAATTGTGACTTCTGAAAGGAGAGCTGATGTCAGCAGGAGCTTTCACTGACCTTGGCTGACCCGGCCTGGAGTGTGGGCTTGGGAGCTGTGTCAGAGTGCCTTTGGCACACCAGTGAGGGTGAAAAACTCTGGGTTTAGGGATTTGGGGGAAGGACAATTGCTCTGATGAGTTCCCAGTCTCAACAGAGAGAAGAACAGGAGGAGGAGGTGGCAGCACTGCAGGAGGGGTGAGCAGGAGAGCTCAGACCAGTGCTGGAGTGTTGCTGTGATGGATGAAACCCCCTGTTGGAGTGTCTGCTTCAGAGACACACAGAGAAAACAGCTTTCCCAGGGCTTACCCTTATCCCTGGCCTGCCAGGCTGTGTCACTCCCTGTCTGGAAGCTGAAACCTCACTTTATTCCCCCCATAATTACAGCTTGTCTCTGGCAGGTGGACTTGGCCAGGCTGCTGTTGCCTTTGGGCAAAGCTCATGGCAGAGCTGTGAGAGGCACTGCTGGAAAACGTGGAAACGGGACCAGAACTGTGAATAAACCCCTCTGCTCTTGAAGTTTACTATCACTGCTTTGAACAGAGCGAATAAATAAACGAACCGATAAATAAAAAAAGGCGACGCGGTGAAGTTTTGCAACACCTTTGTGCCGTAAAAACTTCCAAGGAGGCCAAACTGCCTTGGAGAGGCTGAGCTTTAACAGCAGCGCTGCTCCAGCCAGGGGCAGGGAATGTGTTGGAGCACAAGGCACACTCTGGGCCTGAAATTTTTATCTGTGTCCGGGCGTGTTTTGGACCTGAGTGTTGCTTGAGTTCTCTCTCTCTCACAGGGAGGTCAGTGAGAAGCTGAAGGGAGGGAGGGGGGACTCTGCAAAAACCAGCAGCTCCCAGCAAAGTGGGACACGTGGAGGTCCCCCTCAGAATTAGCCCCTCTCCTGTCTGAAAAGGAGAAGAGATATTTGAATAATGGTGGTTCACTGTCCAAAGCTCACATCTACAGTCGTTAGGTCAAAGGGAAAGGCCCAGATCTAAGAAGGGGTGAAGGTTCTTGAAAGCTGCAGGTTGAAATTCTGAATTACACCGGAGGGGAAAGAACAGCAGGACCTAATTCTGCCAGCACTCCTTGGGTGCAGGAGTTATTTTGGAGATATTGGGGTGCTGCAAATAGCGATGCCAGGAATATTTATGTGAATAAAATTGCTTATGGAATGGTCAGCTCCCCATAAGAGTGGAAACGGCTTAGGGAAAGGTGGAGAGGTTTGTGAGGATGTTTTGAGTGGGATTCCAAGAAAATGGATTGGGATTGCTGGAAGGAGCTGACCTGGAGGAAGGAGGTGTTGAGGAGAAGCTGATCTAGAAAAAGACTTGATGGTTGTGGAAGAAAGGCACCAAACCCAGCAGCCATGAAGGGAAGATCCGGCCTTTCCCATCTGCAGCTTGAGGGAAACTTTCCCCCTGTAACCTGGTTTGTTTACAGCTGCTTTTGCCTCATTTTATTTTATTTTTTACCTCAGTTTCTGGTCCTTTCCCTGATCCTCTGTGACCTGTTGGTGCCTGACACCTGCTCAGGGTGAGTGGCAGCACTGGGACTCTGCCTCCCCTTTATAAACAGGATTATTTATTAATCCTTTGTGTGTTTTTGCAACCCCCCTCCCAGAATAATCCTGTGTAATTTAGAATGTTTTCTTTTGCTCTGGACAGTTTTAGTGAGAACTTCAGTTCTGCTGCAGTTCAGCTTTTGGGCTCCACCTGCACGAAACACACCCTTAAATGAGCCACTGAGATGATGATTTTTCTTTAAAAACCACAATCCTAATGCCAGATTATTCCTCATGTCCAGAGCCAGACCAACAGACCTGTGCAAACAAGACACCACAGACTCTCCACTTGAATTTTTTTATTTTTTTTTTATTTTCAACCATTAAAAAAAAACCCCACCATGTATAAAGAGGCTACTTCAGATTCTGCAGAAGTAATAATAAAACCAGACCTAATGGGTCACCATATGTGGAGAGGAGTTCTCTTGGGTCTTAGGATATACACTTAGAGAGTGGAGTAAAGAAAAGGAAAAAAGCAGTAATATTGGCAACTGTTGTTAGGTAGTATAAACAATAGCCAGCCATTGGCTTGGAGCAGAGGATCAAGTTCCAATAGCACTCAATAGGGAGCCTTCCTTAAAAAATTAGAAGAAGCTGGGTTGGAGCTGGTCCATGCTGGGAATGGCAGAAGAAGCAAAAACAAGAGTAAATGAATGGAAATTAAGCAGCAGGAAATGGGGATTTGGCACAAGGCTGGAATTTGAAACTGCAGAGAGGTGTCAGTGATAAAGGTTGGATAGAGTTTCTGGCCAAAAACAGAGAGAAAGAATGCAGATGTGTTCATTGAATAAAGTGCAGATGTAGAAACAGAGAGAGGGGGGCTGATGGGGAGAGAGGAATAAAGAAAAAGAGAAGAAAATAAGAAAATAAGAAAAAAACGAGGAGAAATAATGCTGAAAGTAGGTGCATTCATGTTTAATGCTTTTTTGGAACAATTCTTCTCTGTGAGAATGACAGGTCTGGGCTCAGCTCGATCGCTGTGTTCTGCAGGGAGCAGATTTTCACATTTCACTTCTCCTTGCCCCTTGTGTGTCTTGGCCCCACGTTCCCGTGGACTGTGCAGTGCTCCACGCCGAGGTGTGAGGTGGGGCTGGGGATCTGCTCATTTATCATCCGACAGGATCTCCTCAGGAAGAGGAGCTGATGTCACTGCTGGGACTGCAGCGTTAGTGCTCTGGCCCTCTCATGAAGAGCCTGGCATGTAAAGTCTCCCGTGCAGGTTTTTATTGGTGTTATCGTTTCCCCAATCCTTTATCCTTTTCTCTTCCTCCCTACCTACTCTACAGTGGAGTATTTGTGCTCAACTCCAGGCATACGGCAGCACAAGCAAAATTTACCATGTATTATTTAAATAAGCCCACACTGTGGCAATTGGCAGTGGGTATGTTCTTGCTAATTACCAAGTAGGTTGATTGGCTTAAACGGTTGTGAATAGGAGCCCATTTCCCCCTGCAGTCGGGCGGGATAATGACAGTTCTGTTTCCCTTTCTGCGCTCCGTCTGATGAGCGATGCCGGCGTGCTCTTTCCCCAAAGTCCTTTTATGATTTCTCCCGTGATTTCTCCTGTGGAGATGTGGCTGTGGTGACGAGGGGAAGTCCTGTCACTCCTGCTGAACACCCACCAAAGCCAGAGCTGGGAGCTCTGGAGGCACTCAGCCGTTTGTCTCCTATTGATCCGAGCCCATGAAATAAGAAATACGGCCTTAGCAAGTTGCCAAATAATCCCATAGCCTGGAGCAGAGCTCAGAGTAGGGTCTGCACTTTCTAAACTTAGGCTGGGCTTCAGCTTTTGAGGCAGCTCCTTCCATGCTGTGCTCGCAGAGCTGGAGCTCAGGGCATCACCAGTCCAGGGCCAGACAGTGTCCTCTTATTACTTATATTAACTTCATCTATTAATAAACTCACTGGAGGTTGTTTTGCTATTTTACTTCTGATTTTTGCAGTTTGGGACTTGGCCATCTGACTCTGGATTTTATTTCTCATTAAGACAGAAAATAAATGATATTTTGGCATCTAAGCATCATTTGATATTTAGCTCAAGTATAAAATGTCTCCACTCCAGAAAGTCTTTATTGTCTTTTGTGCTCTAGAAGGAATTTGTAGCTTTTTCACAGCTGTTGTTTTCCTCTTAACTGTGAGTAGTGGTTGCACAACATTTCCTTTATGTTTCAGGGCATTGTTGAAAAATAAAAACAAACCTGCAAAACGAAATGCGTTTTTAATGGGCACAAAATTTAGGGGAGCGCAATCCCAGGTTTTTAAGCGGCATTTGGCCACCTTCTTTATTCCATTTCTCCATTTCTGCTCCGTGTCTCATCCCCTCTCCCCCCCACCCTCCCTCTGATGGAATCTTTTTAGTGTGGATGCTGCTTACATGCCCAAACAGCTGTAAAACCACCAGTGGAAATGCTGAGCAGATGTGCAGGGCCGGGAGCCACATCTGGGCAGCTCCGTCAGCACATGGGAACCTGGACCCCGCTCCTTGTCCCCTCCCTGGGAGGGCAGAGGGGAAAAGGGGCTCTGCCCCAAGGTCTGGCTGCTTCTGCTGGAGCCCTTCACTGCTCAGGCTGGGAAGGGGATGGGATTATGGAATCCTGGGATGGTTTGGGCTGGGAGGACCTTAAATCCCACCCAGGGCCAGCCCTGCCATGGCAGGGACACCTCCCACTGCCCCAGGGGGATCCAGCCTGGCCTTGGGCACTTCAGGATTCTGTCACAGGGGCTGGAAGGGACCTTAAATCCCACCCAGGGCCACCCCTGCCATGGCAGGGACACCTCCCACTGCCCCAGGTGGCTCCAATCTGGCCCTGGGCACTTCAGGATTCTGTGGCAAGGTCTGATCCCAGTCCTGGATTAAAATTTGGACCAGCTGGAAGTAACACAGGAGAAACCCCGAATGACAAAACCCAGTGTGAACACGAGGCAGGGACACCAGGGGATGTAAAATTCGTGTTTAAACCCCCTCAAACCCCGAGGCTGGGGTTGATGGGATGATCTTGAAGTGTAGAGACATCATGGAAAAAAAAAACCCAAGAAAAAAGCTGAACACAAAAAGGTGAGAAACAGGAGAGGTTGAGGTTTAGTGGTTGTTTATCAAAAGCCTTGAAAAGCTGCATCTGAAGACGCATTTCTGCTGCTCAGAACATCTAACCACAGCAATAATAACCTATAGATTGTGGTGTTTGGCACATGCCACCCCAAAAGCTTTCCCAGGGGAGCCACAGGCCCCTTGAAGTGCAGCCAGCCCGAGGGTGAGGAACAGCAATCAGGCAGGCAAGAGCCAAAAAAGAGCAAGAAAAGACATGAGGGCAAAAATAATCTCTCAGGAGAGCTCCAAACCCTTCCCAGCTCCACCAAAAATCCACCCCGTGGCTACCAAAGTTAACGCTGGGCAGACAGGAAGCTCCTTTCCGTCTCTTTCCATCCACGTGGAATGTGGTGGGATTGTTGGGGGTGTCCTGGGCAGGACTTTGATGATCCTTCCAACTCAGGATATTTGATGATTCCACAGCTCCACCCAGCCTTTCCACCCCTGTGTCCACACCCTGCACGGAGCACAGGAGAGCAGGGCAGAGGGAGGGCGTGGAGAGGGAAGAGAAGCAGCAATTTATTGAAAAATAAAATAAAGAAAGGAAAGGAAAGGAAAGGAAAGGAAAGGAAAGGAAAGGAAATAGTCTTTGCAGATAGAATAGGAGTGGAAAAATGCTCCTTCTGATTGATGCTGGCAGGGAACTGGTGTGGGAAGGGAAGGGAACTGGTGTGGGAAGGGAAGCTGCTCCTGGATGTGGCTGGTGCTGCCATCTCCCCTGGGAATCCCCTCCTCGGTGCCCAGGGCTCTCCTGTGCTGTGACGAGGTTGGGTTGTGTTCCCTGTCTAAAATCCCCGCTCCAGTGAATTCCTGACTCATTCCCTTTCCACGGGCTGTATCCCACACCAACAATGAGTCAGGCACCTCTTCCTGATCACCCACTTCACAATAAACACCCCCTTTGCTGCCAAGCAGTGGTTTGTCAAGGACCAGCCTGGTGGTTTATCTGGGAATTCTGGGTGGGATCTGTATCGGTGACTGAAAGGTTTTATCATCCACTGGAATCAGAAATGTTTCCACAGCTCTGTTATGTGCAACTCTGACAAAACTGATCTGTTTTAAAACTTCAGGTTTTTGCAACACGCTTAAGAAACGGTGTTTGTCAGTCTGAGCTGTCTTTGTGTGTGATGGGATTCCTGTTTCAGCCTGGATCAGTCACTGCTTTGGTGGGTTCCCATCTCCTGGGGACACCCACTTTTCCTGATTTAATTCCATCTGTGAGATTGCTGAAATGGGACGTGGTGGGACTCACCTCTAGTTAAGGTTCTGGGCAGTTTTATTTTATTAACAACAGAGAGGGGTCAAAATTCCCGACCTCTGTTTTAAACTACACTTAAAATTCTTCAAATCCTGTATTTTGTGTGAGATGGGACACTGACAGGAGAAGGAAGATGGTGCATTTCCACACTCAAAAACAGGCCCAGATTTGCAAAGAAGGTTGAGAGGACTTCCTGACCTGCGGGGGTGGCTAATGGGGCTGTTTTTGTATCGAAACTATGCGAAAACTGCAGCTGTGAATAAGGATGTGTCTGAGCCACAAGGTTTGGATTCGTTTCCAGATTCACAGGCAGGGGCGTTGGGATGTGAGATCTCAGCCTGAGCTGCTCCTTGGGCCGGATCCAGTTTAGATCCTCGTGTTTTTCTCTTTGTTTTTTGGAGCTTGTTTTGTCCCTTTCAGTTCTCAGCCTGAACTGGTGGAGGTTTGCAGCCCTGAGATTCCCAGTGTCAGGAATTGTCAGGAGTTGAATTGTCAGGAATTGTCAGGAATTAAATGGTCAGGAATTGTCAGGAATTGAATTGTCAGGAATTGAATGGTCAGGAATTGCCAGGGATTGAATTGCCAGGAGTTGAATGGTCAGGAATGGTGCTGGAGCAAAGGAACCATAAATGTCCTTCGGAGGAGGGTCCAGCAGAAAGGCAGGGATCTCCCGTGCCTGGTGAGATATTTGTGCCTTGGGTGTTGGAGCAGCAATCCTTTGACCGGGCTTGCGCTGAAATTGGAATAATTGCCCCTGCCTCGTCTCTGCGTGCTCCTTGCACCTTTCCCAAACTCTGGATTGCAGATTGCAATTCCTGCTGCAGGGAAGCTCTGGAGTTCTGTGCAAACCATCAGTGGCCCAAGCAGAGCCCTGGGAAGGAGCCTGCCCGCAGCAGGGAAGGGGGATTTGGTTCTTCCCCCCCCAAAAAAACCTGCAACTCCATCGCTTCCCCCCGATTTCAGCGGTTCGGCCAAATGTTTAATTACTGCAATTACAAAAGGGCATCGTGCCTCACGTCAATCATCCTGCTTGGCAAATATTTGCACATAACCAAGATTGAGAGGAAAACAAATAGACAGGATGTGCATATGTTCTAATTTCAATGTGAAATACTAATCCTGGAGCCTGTGAATGTGCAGCGAGGTTTGGAGCGACACTTTCGGAGTCTCCCTCCGAACTGGCTGAGAGCTCCGGGCTGGGATGAGCCTCCTTTTGTTAGGAATGTTAAACACGACTTCTTAGAGGGGTTTTTTTGAAGAAAAAAGCTCCTTTCTCCAAGTGTTTTGACACTTCTGTGAACGCATCTCTCAGTTTTGCATCGATGTGTTTTAATTTGCCAGAGTAGTAGCTGGAAAAAAATATTTATTTCTTCCCTCTTGGAATTCTACTGAGTAAATATCCATAGGATCCTACATGCTAAATTACGATAGAACCATATGGTTTATTCCCAACTGAATATAGGACTTCTGAAAAGGAGGATGGTGGTATAATTTTTTTTTTTTTCAGCACAACCATCATTGTCTATTTACATCAGTTTCACAAGGATATATTAGGGAAATGAAGCTGTTAAAATATTCCATTTTCTGGGGTTGGTTTTTTTTTTTTTTTTTT
>VZDJ01000331.1:795436-805501 GCA_008694505.1 Cyanoderma ruficeps
CAAAGGTGAGAGAGAAAAACCTGGTTTGTGCTGAGAGGAGTCTGGTTACTCCTCCAAAGGCTGTCAGAGCCCACCTACTCCTAGGACTGACAATAAATTGGAGATCTCTCTGTCTCTCTACTGAGAATTCCTTGGAAACTGGGACAGAATGTTCAACATCCACAGCAATAGGAAGGAAAATCATGGACTGAGCCATAAAACTTCTTTATTCCCATCCTTTCTCCTGTTTTTTTTTTTTTAAAGGGAATCCTGTGTGGTTCCCCTGGGCCTTGGCTTTCGCAGGGGCAGCAGCAGATCCGCTCCTGTGGGAAATATTCCGCTGGATTTTTGGCACCCAGAGAGCTGATCCCAACCCAAGGATCAGCCCAAGGGTTGGGCTTGGCTCTGGGGCAGGATTTGGGATGCTGAGGTGGCCAGAACAGCACCAGGGGCTGGGAATTGCAATGCTCTCATCCAGAGAGCTGGCAGCCTTTGGGCTGCCTGATTTGTTTAAATAAATACCTGGAAACAAACGGGGATGCCTGAAATGCAAACACGAGGTTCTCTGCTAATCAGATCGGGCAAAAACGTCCTGAAAAAATAATAACAATTTAAAAAAATGGTGCTGCAAAAGCCCTGTAGAATTTTAACAGGACACAAAGTGATTTTATTCTGCTGGAGCTGCTCCATAAACCATCGTGTCTCAGGCTGCAGGTCCAGCTGAGGTTCCCCAAGCCCAAACACACAGTTATTGAAATTAACTCTGGATCTGCCCTATAAACCCTCATTCTTTGTTCAATCCTGGCCTATTTCGTGGTTTTGTGCTGTTAGGTCTGAACATTCCTGTTATGGGATGACACACAGGTAGAAGGACAAACCCCCGAAGAGTGAAGTGCAATAAGAGACACCAAACCCACACTAAAAACCACACAGAAGGAAATAAAACGTTATAAATGTTTAAGGAACAGGAAGAGGGGCTACATTACAGAGAAATCTCTGAAGTCTGAAAATGTTCAAGTTAAAATCAATTCAAGGTTAGAGTGCATTAGGCATGGAGAATAGGCTGCAGTTATTTTGGTTCTTCCTGGGATCTGATCTTCCAGGCTGGGGTTTTCATTGGGTTTATGGCATCGCTGGGATGAATAAAGTCATCTCCGACTCGTAGCAGAAATGCACAGTCTGCACTGGTTTGGATTAATAAAAATTTCTGAGGTGGTTGTTACGAGGAAAAGTCTTAGTGAAACGACAATGTGGAGTTTTATTGGACTGTCTATAGGATTTCACAGTCAGTTGTGTTTTTATTCCATAATTCCATTGGGTTGTTTGAAAAAAAAATCGCAAACCTACTGACAGCGTCTAATTTTCAAATTAAAATTAAACTTAATGTGGAAGGACTGTATAGGAATTTATTTTAGGAATCTCTGGCTAAGTTATATCAGTGCCTCTTGGAATAGGTAAATGCCTGAGTTTGCTAAAAAGGAAAAAACAAAATGTCCAGAAACATCCTCCTTCCCTCAAGGCCAACTGAGCATCTTTCTGTGGAGCTGGCAGGAACTGGGGGTTGGAAAAGATCATCTTCAAGGTCCTTGCAAGGGAAACCAGTGTGGGATTCTGTGAAATGAGGGGTCCCAGCCACCACAGGGAGGATCCAGAGCCAGCACAAGCCCTCAGCAAAGAGAGGCAGAGCTCCCAAAAAAAGCCAGAGCAGCATCAGGTCCTGGAGATTATTTTGAAATTAAACCCAGGATTGTAGGGAAAGGAACAGGAGACTCCTGAGGAAGTGACAGAGAGGTGGGTCTGATGGCATTTCTAGGAGTGTCTCTAATTAAAACGTCTCGTTTCCCCCCAAATTCTGCTCTCCCCGTGCTCCTGGGGGTGGAAAAGCAGGAACACAAACACCAGGGGCGATGATGGACGGCCAAAGCCGCGGCCAAATCCCACTTTGGGCTTCCTGTGCAGCCCAAACTCAAACACAAAGAGGAGTTTTGCTACTGGAATTCTCCCCAGCAGTCAATCAAGACCAGGTTTACGGCGGAGAATTCGGCTTCCCCTCGGAACAAACCCCTGAGAGGTTTAAGGATGTAAACAATTCCCTGGTAGGGTTTGTTTGGAGCGTGAAGTGGTTGTGTGGTTTCGTCAGGACCTGCCTCTTGCTGGCGCCCTGAAATGCAGCTTTTCTCCCCTCCAAATTGTAAATATTTGAGGAAAATAGGGGGGGTTCCTAAAAAAAAAGTTAGCAAACGTTCTGTGTATTTGTCTTAATGTGAGAAAAGTGGCAGGAACAGTGTGTTTGTCCACTTAATAAATGTGTGTCTGTACCTACACGGGTATGAATGCATATTTGCACAAATCTGTTTGCACCCAGGTCAAATAACAGCTGCTATTATTAAGTTCAGCTTTTATTATCAATTTGTTGGTAGATTCAGGCACTATTTAAAACCAAAAAAAAAACCAAACCGACCCCTCCAAACCAGAAACCCACATCTGAGCTCTTCCCTAATCAGTTCCCTCATTTTGCTAATATCCTAACGACTGTCAATTTACTTCAGTGGTGCCATTTGCAGAATTTTCCAATTAGCAGGAAACCTGTTCCACCTTCTCCCGTAATTACAGGGGACTCGCTTCAGATCAGCTGTGGCCAGACAGCATCTGATGCACTTGCCAAAATCTGTGCACTGTGGTGGTTTTTTTTAGTGTGTTTGTGTGTGTGTATTTTTTTTTTTTTTACCTTTGCATGAGCTGGCACAGGCTTTCCATCTCTGTTGTGGGCAGGGATCTCCCCCAGTAGTGGCATGTGTCAAAATATCCCAACAATTCCCCATAAACACACCTCAGTGAGAGCACAAATACCAGCCTGGCCAGGCTGTGATGGATGCTCAGGGCCTTGTGCTGACACAAATCTGTGTATAGCCACGAAAACCAGGTAAATAGTCAGCCTCTGCTGTGTTCCACCCACATCAGCTGATTTTATCCAAGAAAACATGTATTTGGCCACTTTTTATCACCTTTATCCACCTGTGTCTGTCCTGACACTCTCTGGTATTACCCCAGCTGATCAAAAACCAATCAACCCCCTTTTATTTTTATTTTATTTATTTTTTTTTTTCCAGAGCCGCTCAACCAGCTGATATCCCGTCCCCTAACAATGCAGCGGCAATAACCATTATTGTGACATGAAAAGAAAATATATTTAATAATAAGCTCATTGATTTTTAACAGCGTCTCTGTGTTGCCTAATTGATGGGAAGTTGTATGTTTGTGTAGCCGAGGGGGGTTATGAATTAAATATGGTCGTGGTTCCTTGAGGGATGCATGTCAATGCAAGAAGGATGGAGGATCTACATCTCCCCCAAGCTAAACAATCCCCTCGTAAAAGACACAGGAAAGCCTGGAACGGGAGGGAGAGAGTTAGGGAGGGGGGGAAAAAAAAGGGAATAAAAAGCATCCATCACTGTTTATTAAGTGCTGCTACTTGCAGGTAAAAGGGGTATTGAACTGTTTTCAAATTGGAAGGAACGGAGCTGAACAAAAACGTTGATGGTGATACCGGGCCGGTGACAAATTTTATTCATTTGTCCACATTTCTTGCAGCAGGGGTTTGGGGTGATTTATGCCTCTCGGCCCTCTGAGCCTTCCTGAGTGTGCAAACTCACCAAAATTCAGGGTCTCGGAGTGAGAAAACAAAACTCTTTTGGGGACAGCCGGGGAAATATTGGGTAAAGGCATCTGGAAATGCTGGATTTTAAACTGCAGGCACTGGTGAGGCTGGTGAGCAGCCCTTGGTAAGAAACAGGCTCAAAGTGGGAACTTGATGGGAAATCTCTGGGCACTGGTGCAGCCCCAGGCCAGACTGGGATTAGCTCAGAGGGACGTGGGCAATGCTGGGGGATGCCAAGGACTGCAGCAGCGAATTTTTTGGAGATTTTAAAGGTTCTAATCTCTCTGGGAGCCCGAGTTCCCTAGTCTGGAGCCTGAACTGTAAATGAAAGGGAAGCCCTGAGCTGCTGATGCTCCTGATGAGCAGAGCGTGGTCCAGTGGGAGCCACCTGCAGTGTCTCACTCGCAGCCTGTCACAGCCCCTAAAAACCCCAAATGCCCTCCCGTGCATTTCTTGGTGTCAATTTACCCCAACTTCCATCAGGAGGATTCTGCAGGCCGCTCCATCCCTCCCCTGAGCTGGCAATCCTGGGTCTGCAGTGAACACGACGGTTGTTACCTGTCGCTTTTAAAGTTCCTCTTGCCCAAGTTTTACCCCATTCTTCCCCCACTGGAGGATCCTTTTTTGTCTGTTCAGAAGTTCAGCTTGGCCGAAGAGGCCAAGGTTTGGTGGATATCAGTGGGCAGTAACTCTTTGCCCATAAAATGCAGGTGGAAGGGCAAGAACAGCACAAACTTTTCCGTCCCAAGGGGGTTCTGAGGGCTGCTGGACCATCCTGGGCTTTGTCAAAAAGTTGTCCAAGAATTCCTGTCACAAGATCTCTGAATGAGAAACACCGTTCTATTTTCCTCTGCTGCTGTTCTGTGGTCAGATCCGTGATTTTGCTGTGATTAACGAGGATAATTTGATGCAGAGCAAAGTTTGGGGAGACTGTGTGTGTGCAGGGCCTGGAGTTTGCAGGTACAACTGCAGCTGCAGTGGAATATTAAATCTTAATCACCACGGAATTCCTGCTGACTTTGAGCAAGGAATGGAGCTGGAGTGGCTGTGTTTGTCAGAGCAGGGTCTGTTCTCGTGAACAGCCAGGACAAAAACAAACCCAACGCCCCTGGGATGGAAATGAATCGGGAGAGTCACGCCAAGGCTGTGACAGGCAGAGCTGGAAACATTTAAGCCCAAAGTTTAGCTGGAGCAGGATGCTACGGGAAAATGAAAATCACCCAGAGAAGGAACAAAGTGCTCACAGTGGGAGGAGGGCTGGCTCAGAGAGAGCAGGAGGGTTTGTTAACCAGGAGAGTCACGGTTCTGGATCAGTTCTCACTGCCAGCTTCACCTCCCACTTTCAGACACCCCAAGGTGGGAGCAGTCACCGGTAAAACAAAATTCTGCTGGATCCAGGAGGGGCTTTGGAGCTGATTTCCCCTGGTTGTTGGATCCTCAGGGGCTCAGGAGAGGGACTGCTCTGTCTCCTGCTCTTTTTGTAACTGCTGGGACAGCCAGGCCCTGGGCCCTCTGTAAAGGTTTCGGAGAGTCTTTCAGTGAAAAGAATAAAATCATTCCTGTCACCGAAAGATGTTCACGAGTCTCCGAGTGTGGCCAGCCCAGGGAGCCAAACCAAACCATGGCAGGGAACGGGAGAAGAAAAGCCACTTACAAAAAAACAATTTCACCTTCTTTTTTCTTTTTTGTCCTTTTCTAAGCTGCAGCACAAACAGTGCCAAGCATAATAACTGCCCTATTATTTTTGCTCAGGTGCTCAGGAATATGAGCTTACTCAACGTGGAAAGAAAACGAGCAGGCTTTTATTTTATTAGAAAGAAATGCTCTGTTGTGTGTAAAAGACACTTCCCCCCCACCCCCAAATATTTTACTTGCTAATGGATAAGTACAAAGTAATTATGTAGGACAGATTAAATGGTTTCTAATGCCTCGTTTCAAGAATTGTAGTGAATGTTTTCCTAAGCTGTCCTCCAAATTGGTAGTCTAATTAAGCAACAAAAAAATCATGTTGGCATTCACCAAATGATTACAAAACCAGAATTTAGACTGAAACTGTTCAATTTATTTTTTTTTTTTTTTTTGTTGGGAGGTACAGAGGAAAAAAAGGAGTGGGGAAGGGAGGCTTTTGGGGATCTATTGTTAGAGGAAGTGATCATTTGTCTAAAATTTTTTAAGAGTCCTGGCAGAGATCAGCGTTTCTGCCTTGGCATTCCTTGCTTTGATGATTTCTTAGCAGTGTGATCAATGGATTGAAACCACAAGAGTTTCTGAGACACATCCTTGCAGGACAAGTATTGAGGTGTGCAAATCTTTTAGTTCATCTAAAACCCTCCTCTTGTAGAAAGAGACACAAAGTTTTGCTTCTGGGTCCCCAAGAAAACGCATCTTCCCAAAATTAATGTCTGCAAAGTCACTTAAACCCGAAATCTCTGAACTGAACTGAATTTTGGGCTGTAAGGCCTCGCAAGGCAAACGTTGCTGTGACTGTCCTCCTAAAAAATGACGCACAACTTCCCATGGAGACCCTTCAGAAGCTTCTCCTGGTGCTCCCAGCACAAACCCAGCTCAGGCTGGGGATTTTGGGGCTGTTTGAGTGCACAGTTTTCACCAGAGCTGGAATTGTACACTCAGGCAGGAAGAAACTTTGCAGAGTTAATTTTCTTGGTAGCAAAAGAAAAAAAACACATTTGAAAAATCTTCTGGTCTTTTATGGAGCATTTCCCCCTCTCCTGCTGGCTCCTTTTGAGATGGATTCTGGGCCCAGTGGGCCATAACTCCTGTAAAAATGCTGTTCCACAGATATTCCAGGAGATGCTTCCTGACAAAGGCTCCAAAGGAACCTTTACAAGGGATTACATCATGGTGTGGAGTCATTGAAATCTTTCTGCACGTCGGAGGAAAGCTCAGTTGTGCAATGGAGTGGAGGGGGAATAGACAGGAGCTGATTTCATGGAGAAAAGTCTTTACCTGCTCCACATCATTATAATTTAAAAATTTCTGTGCGACTTTACACAGCTGAGAGTATTTGAGAAAATCAGGGAAAAAAAAACCCCTGTAAGAAACAGCAGGAAGCTGGAGCATCACGAGGCTGTCGCCATCCTCAGTTACAGCAGTGGAATTTAAGAGGTGATTTTCAAAAATCAATTCATCAAAGCTACCTCAGGCCTGAACACTGTGCTCCTTCCCCTCACACTGACTTGACCTCAGTCAGGTTAAAGTTGGTTTTTAGGAGGTTCTAATTAAAATGAAATGAGAGTTTAACAATGGAGACAAAAATTAGGGCAGCAAACTTCCAGTGCTTTGAGGAGAACCCTCATTCCCTCAGACCGAAAATTTTCACTGGCGGTCCTGAAACCTTAAAACAAAAAAAACCCTACTTAGGTTTAAGTCGAGCAACAACTGCAGCATTTCATTTGGGAGCCTCAAAACCACCCTTCCTGTTTGATGAGCTCGGTGAGAGGATCTACAAAGCGGAGAATTGGGAATATTACCTTTTCAAATTTCTTTTTAAAATCGAACCACAGGAAGAAACAGAAGGGCGAAGCTCGGGGTCCGTTTTCCCTTACAAAGCTCTGGGCAGCTCGTGTCAAACCTCGCTCAGCATCTCCCTGGGTGTCGGGGATTTGCAGCGATTTGATGTTTTCCTTCCTTGCCCTAACCCATCCTGACAGGGCAGGGACCGAACCCTCAGCCAGGGTCTCATCCTGCGAGCTCTCCCCGACGACAGCGCGGCTCCCATCAGCCCTCCTCGATGCCAATTTACCCTAGCAGCTCCTCAATTATTTAAAACGTAAACATCTGGATTAGAGAAATGAAGAAGACATCCAGCGAATGTTGCAGGCGCTCGAAAAACTTTTTTTCTCCGGGAATTGTGGCTGAGGTAGAACTCGGGGAAAGGGGGGAAAAAAATCCAAAATTCGCCGCACGCATCAGGGTCTCGAAGTTCTAAAGTTGGGAAGTGCCAAGAGACCTTTGTGCTCAGTGGAGAGCGCGTTGTGATGATGCAGCTGGAGCGGCACCGTGTTGTTTGAGGCATCCCAACAGGAGGGTTTTCCAGTCGGGGCTGTCGGCGGGCAGTCCGTGCCCTGGTGTGTGCCTGCACATGAAACACGCACCGCGTGGGCAGGGAACTGTGGTGGGCATCTCCAGGAGATAAACTGCGTTGGCTTTTCTCCCTGAGAAGTCTCTCAAGCTCAGTTCTGTGTCCAGGTTTGTCACTGCCAGGCTCTTGGCAGAGCCTCGTCTCTGAATTTTGTGACCCCTCCTTCAGCACCAACCTCAGTCCCTGGGGTCTCCCCAAACTGGGGAGAAGTGTCAGGATCTGACGTGGGTGAAGAAGGTGTTTGGAAACATCTGGAGCCCTCACGCCAGCTCATCAGTCTGGTCACAAAGCAGAGCCTTGAGAAGTCTTCCCTTGGTGGAATCCAAACGAACCCCAAACGACCCCCGTGGTGTGGGACTGACCAGCTCTGGGGGGGCTCTTTGGGAGAGTCTCGGGGTCTTTGTCCATCTCTGGGTGGGGTTGTGTGATCAGAACCTCTTTGGGGGGCCCTTGGGCTCTTTGTCCATCTCTGGGTGGGGTTGTGGGATCAGCAACTGGGTGGGGACAGAAAGTTTGGTCACTCAGCTTGTCCCAAACTGCCCCCAGTGTTCTGCCCCCTGCGATTCCCCACGAGGAGACACAGAACATGGCAGATTCCACGGCCAAAAAACCTGGGAAATGGTGGGAAACCCCTGGGCCTCAGAAATCTGAGAGATTTGGGGGTTGATATCCCTCGTGCTGTGGCTGGAAAATCTCTTCTTCTGACAAAACTGGAATAGCTTTAAACACTGTCAGGGACCTGCTCGTGCAGCAGAACCGTGGCTCTGGAGATCCAGATTCTATTTCTGCCTCAGCCACGTGACCTATATATCTTTGGGCCAATTCATCCACGGTTTTAAAAAAAAAAATCACAATAAGTGCAGGCAGAAACGTGGAGGGAAAAATACAGCCCTAATCCTGATTTTTTTTTCTTTTTTTTCTTTGTTTTTAAACTCATTACATCTTTTCTGTCTGCTGAGTTGGGCTGTTGGAAGGGAAGGAATGGAGACGGATGAGGCAGAGGGAGGTTTTCTTTGTTCCTCTTTAACTTCCTCTGTCACCTGGTGACCTGTCCAGTGGCTATCAAGAAAACAACCTCTGTTGGGACCGTCTGTAAATTTATAACACGGAACTGTTGGAGCTGTTCCACGTTCAGCCCTTCAGTCCCGTGGTGATTCCGTGATATTGCTGTGCTTTGGGAGTGGGAAGGATTCCAGGAGTGCATTTTTTTTCCCTGTATTTTTAATTTCAAGATGGTATTTCTTCCCCCAAAGAGAGACCTTTGTTCAACCCGTGCCATTCAAAGCACCTCTCTGCTCTGAGGAGGTTCTGCCGAGTTCAAGCACGGCAGAATAATTTCCCGTCCTCCTCGGGCCAAAAAGTTGTTGGGTTTGATTTTTATTTTAGAAAAAAAGAGCGATTTCCTACGGAGTGTCCAGTAGGAAATACTAGAAAGAGGCTTGGTTGGCACACGGTGCCAAGAACTCGTCCTGTTGGAGCTTTTATGTGTTCTGGTTATGCAGAACCCGGGTCAAGTTCAATGATATATTTATCTGAGGAAGGGCGCTGGTCCAAGTTCATAAAAAACAACAGAAACTTCCAGGCAGGAGTGCCTGGTGAGGATGTTTGGAGCAGACAAGCCACGCTCAAAGGCTTGAAGTGGCTCAGCAATTTCCTCAGATGAGAATTAGTTTTTTTTCTTGCTTCCTTTGTTGGGAATCGGGAGGTCTTGTCAGAGATTTTGCTTACTCACAGTTGAGGCAAACACAGGGTGAGGCTGAATTTGAGGACTCAGGGGAAGGCTACAAGCACTAGAGCTGGAACCCTGCCCCCCAAAGCAGGTAAATAAATAAATACAGGGAGTGAGGCTCCAGAAAACGTTTGTAAATAAAATAATCATGTTATTGTGGGCATCCTCGTTTGCACAATATCCTGCGACCCTTCAGATCTCCCTCTTTCCCTGCGTGATAATTTCAGAAAGATATTTTCGGGAATTTCTACTTTAGATCTCAGGCCTGGGCTGTTTTGAGCTCGAGGGTTCTTTGTGCATCACTTTGTGGCCTCCAACCCGGCCCGTTTAAACCCGCCCTGGCTCGCCCCCTTCTCTGCAGCCCCAGCTCTCCAACATGAAAGCAAAACCCTTCATTTTAATCAGCAGAGAATGAATCCGGTGCTAATAGCACTTAATTGTTTCTCTCCGACGCTCTCCGGGTTGGTTTTGGCAGGCGGGATGAAAACAATTCCAAATCCCATCAAAGGAGCTGCTCCACTCCCGGCGTGTCCGGGGTGAGGGGTTCAGAGGCAGCGTGGGGTGACATCAGAGCTTCCCCTGATCCTACACCAGCCC
>VZDJ01000331.1:805558-839047 GCA_008694505.1 Cyanoderma ruficeps
AAAGAAGAAAAGGAATAAACCAGACACAGAAAATCTTGGTCCGTGCCCCTGAAAATACTGAAAATAATGTGCTGACGGTCTCTTCAAGCACGCACCTCTATTAATCTTGACTTTCTTGAAGCCTGCCCGCTAGTTTGAATTTGTATGCGACATCAAACATACCTTTTCACATATGTTCTTCCCAGATTTTTTTTAACAGTTACTTAGCAGTTTATAGAAGGAAGTGAATGATCTCATCAAGCTGCTTAGAAATTAAAAAAAAATCTGTGCTTATTAATTATGCAGGATTAGTCTAATTATAATTCAGCAAATTAATTAGCGACAGAAGGTGTTCTGAAACATTGGAGTACATTTGCATGTTAAATGGAGAGGCTAGTCCGTAATATATGTAAATTTATGCATGGCTTCATAGTTTAATTTAAAAATTTGCAGCTGCATATGGTATGGGAGCAGGTGAAAAGTCAGTTTTAGTTTAATGATGCTAACAAACATTGGATGCTGTCCTGTCTCAGGGAAGGAACGCTCCGAACGCGGCCCTGCCTGCCAATCCATAAATCTGTCACAGGGATCCCACGTTCCGCCGGCGCTCCCGCTCAAGGTCGTCTGTGCCCGGCCCCAGAAATACAGCGGGCGCGAATCCACCCTCCGAACGGCCCCGGAGGAGGGAGGAGGAGGAGGCAGAACGAGCTGGGGATGTAAATCTGCCTCTTTAGCGAATGAATGAGCGTTTATTGCCGCACAAAACCCGGTTTGGGGAAGGAGCTCTGAGCTGAGCCGTATCCGCTCTGGCAGGTGGAAAATGGGAGCCCAACCTTGGGCTCCATCCCTGCTGTTCACACCGGGCCGGCTCCGTCGTCTCCTGGAGCGCCCGGGAAGTTATTTCTGAGTTCTGCGGGAGCTGGGAGAGGCAGGATGGGGAGTTCCGGTGTGGCCGGGCTCTGCCGGCTGGCAGAGACAGTAAAAACCAGCAGAGCCAGCAGAGAGAGGCCACTGGTGTAACTGGTGCTCACTGCTCGGCCGAGCACGGCTCAGCGGGCTGAGCTTTGGGAGAGAGGTGGGCTGGGAGGATGGAAAAGTCACCTGAGAAAGGAGAAACGAGGGGGGATTGGGGTTTGGGGGAGAGGTGGGCTGGGAGGATGGAAGAGTCACCAGAGAAAGGAGAAACAAGGGGGGATTGGGGTCTGTGCTCGTCTCACACCTCTGTCAGCCTCCCCGGGCTCTGCAGGGTTTGCAGAGGAGATCTGAGGGTAAATTTACACCTCTGTGGGGCTCTGAGGATGGAGTGACACCAGAAACACCTGGGTTGGAGCATCCTTGGGCCTGTGTCGGGTGACACAGCCCAGCTCCAAACCCCGAGAGCTCTGCTGGGGCTGACAGGAGGGTAAAGGACGAGAACTGGACCGTGTTTCCAAACCCTGCTGGGTGTTACCTGTGCAGGTGATGAGCTCTATGGAATTTGTGTCCCTGTTAAAGAGAATCAGTAAAATCCCCAGCGTGGACTTGCAGGAGTGGGATGTGGCTGATCAGGGATGGGATGTGGCTGATCAGGGATGGGACGTGGCTGATCAGGGATGGGATGTGGCTGATCAGGGATGGGATGTGGCTGATCAGGGATGGGACGTGGCTGATCAGGGATGGGATGTGGCTGATCAGGGATGGGACGTGGCTGACCAGGGATGGGATGTGGCTGATTTGTGCCTGGTGTTGGGAAAATTAATCCACAAAGGCCAGAGGTTTGTGTCCAAAAAGGAGACAGAGGAGTCCTTTGACTTTATTCCAATAAAGGGAGAGGCCACGGGGCGTTTCCCCTGGGGTCTCTCAGTTTTGGAGGATCCAGCCTCCTATTTATCCCAATTTCCCGGCCCCATTTCCCTCTCTCTGAGGCACTTGAGAGTTCCAGACTTCCCAGACCGCCCAATACCTAAAATTCCCCTTTCATGTATAACCCCCCTTTTAATTTTTAATTCTTATGGAATTTATGGTTCTTTCCTCATTGTTCCTTTCATCTTTCAATATCCAATTTCATTTATCAGCCAACCTACGGTTTGTTTGTAAAGGCAAATATCTTCTTTTCCATTCATCAATCAGTGAAATCCTTTCCATTGTTTTTTTTTTACCTCTCAGGGCTGGTTTTATCTACCAGCAGAGCCAGAGTTTGTTTGTGGAGACAAATCTGCCATTCCTCCCACTGGAAAAGCAACTGGCTCCGTGTGATGGCACCGAACTTGAATCTGAATTTGAATTTCTCTGTGCCTTGACTCCTCCATCCCTGAGAGCCACAAAATCCTTCCCTCCCCGCCGTCCTTTGTGCCTCCCTTCCCCAATAACAATTTCAGGAGGTGGCTGGAGCCCACAGACCCCGTAATGAACCCGGGGATTTCATCCGAAGGTCCCTTTCATCAGCCCGTCAGCCCAACCCTCTCCTCTGTTCCCTCCCTGCCCATCCACCTCGGGTTGTGCTCTGGCACTTGGGCCCCGTGCCAAATGCCACGGATAATGTGGATCTTTCGGGAGAAAATCAGCTTTTAGCCGTCGTCTGGGAAGTTTCTGGGAAGTTTTTGGTGTGGGAGGAGAGGGGAAAGCCCAAAGGACGAAGGGGAAGCTGCTCCAATTGCAAAGAGTCCTCCAAAGACTTTTTTTGGAGAACAATTGCAATTACAAACACGCTGTTAGTGTTGTGTTTCATTTCCAATTCCAGCCCATAGAGTTCAATTATTATTTTCATTAATGGTGTCAGGTTTTCATCAGAGTGCACAAACAAGGAGGTTTTCCTTGGAGATTTTGGGGTTTGTGTTTTTTTTGGTTTTTTTTTCTCCCCTAGCAAACGTGGCCATGGGAAATAAACACATTGAGCACCGAGGAATGACTGCCTGGTCCCCCCAGCCACTGCTTCTTGAAAATGGGATCATTTTCAACAGAAAAACCATTTATTTACCCCAAAGAGCGTGAACTGCAGTTGTGAGGGTGTGTCCCTGCTCTGGACGAGGGGGGCACAATCTGCTTCAGACACGAAAACTGCAAAACGTATAGAAAATCCAGAGAAAATAAATAAATTTTAATAAATGTCAAGTTTCCTGACACGTTTGGAGGTTGGGTGAGGCGCAGCTTTATACCTGGTTATTATTGGTTTGAAAGAAAGCTTTTTTTAAAAAATCACCAGATAAAAGGTGGAGAGAAATCTGTTGTTCCAGAGAGAGGAGGGGTTATTTGAGGAGGAATTGTTCTGTGGCTGAGGGAAAGGACTGGGAGCTGGACGTGGATCCATTGCTGGGGGCTTGCGTGCAATGACATTTTTATTTTTGTTCGTTTGGGTTTTTCATGTGTGGGTTTAGTTGTGCATTTTGTCGGGTTTTTTGGTTGGTTCGGGGTTTTTTGAGTGTGTTTTTAGTGGTGTATTCTGTTGGATTCTTTTGTTTGTTTGGGTTGGGGCTTTTGTTTGTCTTTTTAGTTGTGTGATTTGTTGGGTTTTTTGCTTGGTTGGTTTGGGTTTTCTGCCTGTGTGGTTTTAGTTGTGTTTTTTGTCTGGTTGGTTTGGGTTTATTGTGTTTTCAGTTGTGTTTTTGGATGGGTTTTTGTTTGTTTGCTTGGTCTGGGTGTTTTTCTCTGTGTGTTTTTAGTTGTGTATTTTGTTGAAGGGTTTTTTGGTTGGCTGGTTTGGGGTTTTTGTATGTGTGTTTTTAGTTGTGCTTTTTGCTTTGGGGTTTTTTTTTGTTGGTTGGTTGTTTTTTTGTGCAAATGGAGTTTTTTATATTAAAAAAAACAAACCCAAGTGACAATTGAGCAGCCAACTCCTCTTCCCCTGGCCTGGGTTTGGGATCTCATCCTCTGACTGTGGCTCCCTTCCCTCCCAGGGAAGCTCTGACAGACTCAGGAAAGTCTCCTGACCTACATATGTTGGTTTTTCACGTTTGTTAAACCGGGCTCACACTTTATGCACAGGAGTTTAGTGGAGATTAATTAGCTGCTGTTCGTGGAGCATCATCACAGCAACGCTCAGGCTCACTGCAATGACCCCGCTCCTCCCTCACACCCCGCAAGGTGTGGGTTCATTTAAAGTGCCTTTGTGCTCTGCCTGGAAAAAAAACCAACAAAAACAAAAGGGAAATCTTCTCATCAGCTCCCTAATAACACACCCTGACACCACAGAAATCATCGCCCTGGAGAGAAATATCCAGATTACAGGGAAGCCTTCTGCTGTGATATTCATTAAAACCAGGACGGTGATATCAAATCAATGCAATTAATTGATTGGAAACTTTGGTCCTTTGAAAGGGAGGGAGTCGAGGTCGTGTGGGGCACTGGGAAGGGTCACTCGTCACACTCGTCACACTCGTCACACTTTTCTCTGAAGTTGCATTCCCAAACCCGATCCACAATTCCCTTGCTCCCAGGGATTGGAGTCAGGCCCTCCCTGCAATAATAACACTGAATATTTAAATTTAATATTGTTTAACTGATACTCATAATAAAAACTTCTGGGTTTGGTTTGTGGGGTTTTTTTGTTTGGTTGGTTTGGTTTTTTGGTGGTTTTTTCTGGGTTTTTTTGTTGTTGTTGTTCTCTTTGTGACTTTTCTGGAAGCAGTGAATTATTTAAGCAGAATTGCTCCGTATCTTTATATTTCCATCAGGTTTTGGGATAGGCAGGATTTGCTGGGAAGCATAACCAGAATTATCCTGGATGGTCAGTGTGTTCTCATGCCAAAAAACGACTGAGGCCACAACTCCAATTCCACAGCAACCCCAAAGAGCCGGAATGATTTGCTTTACAAGGGAGAATTTTTAGGTGTATCCAGAATTTTAGGGGTGTGCAGAGGCTGTTCCCAGCGTGCAGCCAATGTTGGACCTCTTGATTCTGTAGCTGTGTTTTAACGAAGCATAAAAAGCGGATGGGGGATAAAAAATACGAATTGGTTTCTTTTTTTTTTTTTAAATTACTCCTTCTGCTGCACGTGGGACTGAGCCTCAGGGCTCGTGCTGGAGTCACCAGGAAGGTTTTCCTGACTCCAGCAGGATTTGGTTGAGGCCAATTTGATTCTCCTCGCTCATCTGAGGTGGACAAACGTCCTCAGAGGTGTGGAAGGCAGGTTCCAGTGCTGGCACAGAAGCTGCTGATTTGGGCAGGGATGGGACAGCGGGTCAGAAACTGCTTTGGAAACTGTTTATTTCGGGATTTACCTGACTTTAAATGAAGCCAGACCTGGTTTAATTCGTCCTCCTCCTGTCTCCGTGGCCGTGGAGAGCCCTGTGCACCCTCAGCTGTGCCAGGAGTTCTGCTGGTGCTTCCCCAGCCAGGAATATTGCCAAAAAATATTCCGGATAACACGGCAGACTCTGCACTGAAACGGAAAAGGGGCATTTGATTCACCAGCCGAACTCCTGGGCTCGGGGGGAACTCCCAGCAGGAGGAGCAATAACTTTTTTGAAAATAGTAACTTATTTAAAGGCCGTATTTTTAAATGTAAAAGAGGGAGGCAGATTGAAGGTGGCGTTTTGGAGACGTCTGCAGTGACCAGGGAGGGACGACAGGAGCAGGAATCTCTGCTTATATCTTCATTAATCTCCTGTCTGTGCATTAAGTCAATCGGCTTTCCCACAGCAATGCCCGAGTGTTCAGGGCTGGTTATTGAAACGTGGGTTTCAATTTAGGTTGAAATATTGAGGGGATGGGCCGAGGTCCCTTTGCTTGGCCGGAGCCAGAGTCACCTGCTAAACTCCCACCTAATCCTGTCCTTGGCCAAGGGCTGGCCAAGAAATGTCAAAATCAAATTTTTTATAAATCTGATTTTTTAATAATTCTGGGTTTTTTTTAAAAAAAATTATCATTATTTTTGATGCATATATAGGTTAAGGCCAAACGCCGGCTAAAGTGTCTCGTTTAAAGAAATTAATAAAATCTTTCTGCAATTCTCCTGTTACCCCTAAATCAGCTTCATTTAGTGCTAAACCTTCCCTCCTCTTTGCTCTCCCCCCAAGTCATTTTTATTCTAATGCTGCAATAAATATTAATGCCTTTCCCAGATGCAACCTCTTAAAAAAATAATATATATATATTTATACACACACACACATATATATGTGTATATATATACACACATACACATATATATATGTGTGTGTGTGTATATATATGTTTATATAACAATCTACAAAATATTTCATGCAGGTGCCCCCTTGCAGCTCAAATTTAACTGGAGCAACTCTGAAAAAGAGAAAAAAAAAATAGATGTGGTTCAACTGGGAGGGGAAAAAAAATATATATATTTATAAAAATTCTTGTGTGTGCAGCTAAATGAAATGAAATCTAAATTTTGGGGTGATGAGGAGGGAAATTGTCAGTTTAGCGTATCCAGTGGTCTCCAACAAACATCTTGGCAAAATAAATGTGGATTCTGCCACGACGTTGAGGTGCTAAAAGCAAACCCGGCATTTTGTGAACGAGGCAATTTTTTAAACATTTCTTTTTTAAACTTAAAGCAGGAAAATTTCAGCATTTTCAGCTGAATTCCAGAAATTCGAGGCAGAGCCCTCAGTGGGATCCCCCAAATTTCTGGGGTTAAAGCTCCAGGCTGAGGCTCCGTGGGTTTGGAGCAGAGCAGGGAACGGCCGCAGCTCCGGGAAAAGGGAAATTTGGGGGTTTTTTTTGTTTTATTTATTTTAATTTCCATCGCCCCCCCCTCGGCACCCATCAGCCCGGATTTAATTGGAATCCAGCTCCCTTTTCACGTGGGCTGCAGGTTCGGGGTTTGCCGGGGGTCCGAACCCTGATTTCCTGCGGCTTTAGGAGAGGCGAAGGGGATTTTCGTTCCTCGCCGCGCCGCGGGGTTCGCTCGCGGATTTCGCTGCTAAAAATGTGCATTTGGAATTTTTTTGCCTCTCTGTCTCTGCCTTTTCGGGGTTGTGTCACTCACAGTCCCCCAGGATCTGTGCTCTTCCCAAAATCAGCCCAGCTGACACAGCAAGTTCTCTCCCAGACACCTTTCCCTGCTCCTTTTCCTCATTCCTCAGCTCACGCTGATCATTTTTCTCAGCTCAATCAAACAGGATGCAAGCATTAAAAAATAAAAAAAAATTAAAAAGCGAGCTGGCCATTTTCCTGCTTAATTTGCTTTATATTTCCTTCGAAGTAACGACTTGTGGATTATTTTTTTTGTTGTTGTTGTGGTTCTCCTGCAGAGCGATCCCTGATTTTTTTCAACGTAAAAGTTCCTTGCCTTGGTCCATTTTATGGTTTGGTTCCATTCTGGAGTTTGCACGTCTCTCATGAGCTGTTCATACATCTGCAAATATTCTTTTTTGTGTGTCTCTGAGAAGAGGGAAAGAGAAAAAGGAGTTTTGTTTGTGACATTTGTGCTGATCCACGTTCTCCTGCGCGTCTCCGACGGGAATTTTTTTTTTTCCTCCCGAAAACGTTTTCAGGGATAAAATCTCCCCAAAAACATTTCATATGAAAGAGGTCACAGGTTTCAGGCATGGACTCGAGAGGCCTCATTTAATAAAACACATTCGGTGCTGCTCCCAAGGCATGGAATTCTGCAGGATTTTGGGAGCCGTGGAGGTGCCCAGGGCTCTGTTGGGCACTGCCACCTCTGCCCTGCTCAGCCTCCACGTCCTGCTGAAGGGAGACCTGAGATGAGAAGGAAATGTGGAGAAAACAACACTCTCACCTCGAGAAAATAATCTTTTTTTTTTAAAATATCTACCGTATTTGTGACAGATTTAAGGAAATATTAGTTAAAAAATAAAACAGGATATTTGAATTGAAAAGGGGCCCCGGCAGGGTGGATTTTTGCGGCACGATTTTGAGTAATTTTTGTGGGTGAGGTTCTTTTTTGGGGGGAGGGTTTTGTTTGTTCGGATGGCTCCGACCCGTGGCTTTTTCTTCGCATTTTGGGGCAGATGGAGGAGAAATCTCGCGGTGGGAGCGGGGCAGAGAGAAGTGGCACTAACGAGGGGGAGCAGATTTCCGTCTCGTTGTGCTGTGACTGCTTTGGAGGGTGTTGTTGGTAAACCCAGGAAATATCCATCTTTCTCCTTTAAAGTTCTAATTCAAGGCATGAATGTGTGAGTTCTGAAGGGACTTAGGGACTGCGGTAAAAAATCGTTGTCATAGTAACAGAAAGGGAAATAGGCCTGGCTCACCTGGGACTTTAACTTACTGCAAAAGCAGATTTTTTTTCCTTTTTTTTTTTTTTTAAGGAAAGCACTCAGCGAGAGAAATAAATAAATAACTGGCCCTTTGTATTCGGAATCAATTCTTCTACTATTTATTTTTTTTCGTGTATCCCGCTCTTTTTTTTCCCCCCCCCCTTCTAAATCCGTCTCCAGGTCTTTGATTTATTTTTTTAATTACAATTGTTGCGGTGAAACCCATCTTGTCTGACAAACAGCAACGGGAGGAGGAATCACAGAGAATATTTTCACTCGCAGCAGAGGATGCCAAAAAATCCCTCGCTTGTGCCTGAATTTTGAAGACTTGTTTGTTTTGCTCTAAATCCAACAACCGTGGCTTTTCACACAGTTTTTTTACCTCTGAAATGTCCAGATTCAACCAGAAAACAAAGGGAGGGGGGTGAATCCTTTCCTCCACGAGTCTGAGACAAATTTGGTGGAGTAGCTTAGGGGGAAAAAAAAAAATAAATCCTGCTTAGTATTTCTAAACTCTAAAAATTTCCTCTTTCTAAACTCTAAAAATCTCCTATTTCTAAACTCTAAAAATCTCCTATTTCTAAGCTCTAAAAAAATCTCCTCCTTCTAAACTCTGAAAATCTCCTCTTTCTAAACTCTAAGAATCTCCTTGCAGCGTTGGGTGAGCCACCAAACGGGCTGGAGATCCCACTTGGGCACACGACAAGCTAAATTTTACAGAATAATAAACCCTATGAAGATGGGTGTCCGTGACAGGGCAAAATAAATAATTGGCAGGAGAACTTTGTGGGATATTAATGGGTTTATGTGCTCGGACAGCGTGAGCTGTCATGTTTGGCTTTGAGCTCGTGTTTTCTTTATCCACCCTCCAAAAATCCAGGTAGGAATAATCTGGGCTCTCGGCAGTTCTGCTCCTCTGCTTTTAGTGACTGGGATCTTCATCAGGAACAAAAAAAAAATAGTAAAAATAAACGTCATCAGGGTGGGACCTCATCAGATTCTTCCCCTGAGCTGTGTTTGCTCCTGGGTTATTTTTTCGTATGTTCCAGGTCCTTCCAAGGTTTATCTGCCTCTGAGCTGCCCTGTTGGTTTTGTGGTTTCCACAATGCCATTATCCTCCCGTGCTGTTTCATTTTCTGGAGGGAAAAATCCCTCCAGACAGCCAAAGAGAGACTTTGAATGTGAGGGAGAGATGAAGGGAGAGGCTGAAACTCTGCAGAGAGGGAGTGGGTGCAGATCAGGGGAATTATCTTCACTTACACCACGGTGGATTTCGGTCCCGCTGCTTATCCTTTACTTGTTTCTTATTTTTTTTTTTTTGTAAATTCTGTTGATTAGAGTTTGCTCTGTGCTGTGATAAATTCCTGCAAGATCCACCATCACAAAATCACCCCGTGTCCATCTTAAACCAGAGCACTGCAACACCTTGTGCTGTGCTTCGCAGGAGTGACGCGCTTCTTTATCTTTATCTTTCCAGATTCTTCCTCAAATTCTTTCTCAAGTGCAATCAGAACTGCTTGAAAACAGCAGGAAACCCACGAGACATGAGACGGTTCCAGGTAAGTCTACGAGGCTCAGCATTGTCCTCTCTGCCTCTGCTCTTCTTTTCCTTTTCCTCTCCTGTCCCCTGGGCCGTTCCTGGCAAACACAACGACAACCCACGAGAAGCCACAGCAGCCAGCCTCAAACTTCTTTCTCCGTTTGTTGTGTTTAAACCCTTTTTTTCCCTTTTTTATTTTTTTTTGTTGTTCCTTTCCCTCTTTTTCCACCCTGAATCCCCAGGGGGAAGTGCTGTACTGTACCAACCAGCAGTGGATATTTGATTTGACACCCTCGGGCAACGCGCTCGCACACCCAGCTGCCCACAGCAGGGATCGTGCTCCAGAGATTTGGATGCCTCAGGATTTTTCAAAGTAGCTCAGTGTGTGCTACACAAGCAACCTCCTCATTCCCTACCTCTTTCCCTGTCATTTTTTTGGNGGTGAGAAGGAACCAGCTCCCAAGATTTAGGGGATAAGCATGACAATGGGGTACATCACAGGACAGTTATGCCACTTTGGATTGATTTGCTTTTGGTAGTTTTGTGGAGGTAAAGCTTCTGTTTTGTTTGTGTGGTCTCCAGAGAAGGTTTCTGCCCTTGCAGGATGTGAAAAAAAAAACAACAAAAAAACCCCCCAAAAAACCCCCCAAAAACCCCAAAACAACAACAAACCAAGAAGCCAAACCAATGCTGGTCACTTTAAGATCTCACAGCAAAAAAAACCCAACAAGCCCCGTGGGACCGTGACCCAGCTGCTTTTTGCAGTGAATTCTGCCACTGGTTCCATAGGGGCTGATGGGTTGGGAATTCCAGCTCCCACAAACCCCCCGAGCAGCTGGAATGTGGCAGTGGGCACAGCAGAGGCAGCCAGGGCTCCCCTGCCCTCAGCTTTTAGGCAGCTCTTTGGTTTATTTTGATAAATAAAATGATTTTGCACCTGTAGCTCAGCCCCCGTTGAGGTGTCAAGGGGATGGTGCAGCTTTTTCAGCTGGGGTGTGCTGCCAGGGCACCGGGGACGGGGAGGGAAGGGGATGGAAGGGGAGGAAAGTGGGGTTGGAAGGGGAGGAAAGGGGCTGGAAGGGAGAAAAGGGGCTGGAAGGGAAGGAAAGTGGGGCTGGAAGGGAAGGAAAGTGGGGCTGGAAGGGAGAAAAGGGTCTGGAGGTGACTCTGGGGTGAGGTGGAGCCACAGCGATGGATGAAATCAGGAGGTTGAGCTGTAGCCCAGCGTTTCTGGGTGACCCTGGATGATCCAATCCCCCTCTCCTCACCTCTGATCCCAAATGGGGCTGCTCACCTGGCTGGAACTCTGTGCTCTTGGCCCAGGAGAGCCTCGGGGCAAGTCCCTGAGTCCTGTGCCCCCCAGAGCCTCCAAAATTCCCTGACAGGGCCCAGGAGCAGCCCTGAGAGCGCTGCAGGGTCTCATTGTCATTGCACCTTCGCTGTCTCACAGTCACCCTCACTCTCTCACAGGGAGAACTGCCAGACAAACCCTTTTCTGCCCCAGAGATGGGGCAACTGAGAGGCGTTTTAAAAACTTTTATTCCATTTTCAGTCTCGTGTGAAGGGTGAGACAATACAGATGTCACAGTTCACACCATCACAATCAGAACCCAAACTATTCCCTAATTACAAAACGTTATAAACGTTTCCTGGCCCATCAGCCTTTGCCACACAAAGCTGTCGATGCCTTTGATTCAATCATCTTTTAAAATACCTCACACGGGTTTGGTACAGCACGTCTCTCATAGTTCTGCTTCTCCAAAATACCTGGTTTATTTGCCAGGCCATCGTTGGAAACTTGTTTCCAGTTCAATTTCCGCCTCTCTGACACAAATTGGATTTTAGCTGGCTGGGGCATGTGTGGTTTACCTGGAGATCCTGGACATGGGCAGGTGACATCCATGGCTTTGGTATTTGATGCTCCATGGCTTCGTATTCCATTTTTTTTGTGTGTGTGGGTTCACTTACATCAGTTTCCTCATTTGTAAATGGAGTTAAAACTCCACGGGAGTTTGCAGAGTCGCTTCAGACTTCCCATCAAAACGTGTTCTCGTAGAAAAAGTGATTTTTCTTTTTCTTCTGCTTCTGCTACCAATGAAAAATTTAATAATTAAAAAAAAAAAAACCCAAAAAACCAACGTTTCAGCTTTTATGAGAAATCCTGTGAAACAAAAGCTTCTGAAAGGTCAGAAAAATTAAAGAAATGCAGAAAAAAAAATTATTAGCTTTTTGTTTGGAGCACGAAGAAATTGAAAGAAAAATTCCTGACCAACCTAATATTTTTCACCAGCAGTTTAAAGAGATTCCAGTGACTTCTTCACTCTGTGGTTTTTAGAGATGATAAGACACGAGGAAAAAAAAGAGGTGCTCATTGTTAGGGAATTTATAGTGAGTTATTTTTTTTTTTTCAAGTGGCAATTTCCATAAGGAAAAAAAAAACCAAAACCAAAAAACCCCCAGCAATTACTTCTCATCTGCCAAGAATGCTTAAAAAAAATAAAATCTGGGAAGCAAAAAGAAAAATCTCTTTTACAGCATGTAAACACATCTTGGCTCTTGGAGGCAGCGAGAGGAGCTGACTGTGGAATGTCAGGAAACATAAATACTCCCCTTTTTTGGGGGGGGTTTGTCCTGAGCTGGTTAAAAATCGTGCCCAGGACTCCCCTGATGAACACCTGGGGACACGAGGCACTGCCACAACACACAGAATATTCCCTGGAACTGCCAAAAGAGAAACTCTGCACACGAACACGCCGGAATGTTGGAGAAAATCAGCTCTGGTTTCAAAGCCCGTGCTGGCTGCTCCCCAAAAAACCCTCCAGTCCTCGGTTCCCATCAGATGCTGAGCTGCAGGAGGAGTTTGGGGTTGACTTTTTTTGGGGTGGGAGGGCAGAAATCTCTCTGCAGTCTCAGCATTTCTCCTGGGGTCACCGCACCCCAAATGGGGACGTGACAGAGCCCAACAGCCTCAGGGAAACCCTGAGCAGGGAAACCCTGAACTGGGAAACCCTGAGCTGGGAAACCCTGAGCTGGGAAACCCTGAACTGGGAAACCCTGAGCTGGGAAACCCTGAGCTGGGAAACCCTGGACAGGGAAACCCTGAGCTGGGAAACCCTGAACTGGGAAACCTTGAAGAGGAAAATTGAACCAAATCCTGCAGGAATCCCACCCCTGGGGATGGAATTTCCTTCAGTCCTCAGCCCCATCCACCTGCCAACTCTCCTGTGTGGGAGATATTTTGGGATTATTTCACAGGAGACATCAGGGCTCTCCTTGTCTTCTGTGGTTGTTAAACAAAACAAAATAAACCCCAAAACAAACAGCAGAGAGGATCCTCCTATCAAAGTTCTCATTTAAATCATCCTGAAATATGATTTAAAATAGTGAACTGTTGAATGAAATAACAAATACAGAAACCTGGGCCTGAAAGGGTCTCACCCAACACCATTTTTGCTCTTTAATGGAGCCTGAATCAAAGCCCAGACCTGAGACTTTGTTGGTGAGACACAAATACAAATAAGAGAGGTGGAAATAGTGCCTTAAATGTGTGGAAATGATACTAAAATACCATTTAAAACACTGAATTATTGAATGAAATAATTGAATGAAATAGTAATGCTGATACCTGGACCTGAAAGGGTTTGACTTCAGCTCCTCTGCAAATTGAGTTTACACAGGTATGATTAGGCAGGGCTGCGTTCTCAGTGAGGGATCCTCCCAGGAATGGAACTTAGAACAAAAATAAAATAAAATAAAAACCCCGTGCCCTCCATTTAACGAGGAATTCTCCCGCAAACTCGACTGAAGCCCAACGACACTTTACCGGTAACGACCGGGGTGTAAAGGGGGGGGACAATGATTCTGTGGAGTTGAGATGAGGCTCTTCAGCTGAAACGCTCCAGCTGGGACCTGGGGCTCACACATCAGGCTCCTGTAGAGTGGGAATTCTGCTTCCTGCAGGAGCAGAGGGATTGAACAGCTCCTGCAGTGCCAGGGAGGGGCGGCAGGCAGCAGAAATCGGTACCAACAGGGGCCAGCTTTGAACCAAAGTCCCTTTATTTTTTTTTTAGGAGCTAAAAGAGAGAGGTCAGTAATTGCCCTGTGTTTTCAGCAGAGAACACGACACGGAATGTTTCCTGGCAGGTTCCCCCCTCCTCCTCTAGATGCTCTAGGGAGGAAGAGAAAGGGAAAATAACAAGGTGCATCCCTGGGGAGGTTTCCTTCCTGACCCCGCGGTGCTGGGATCAGTTCATCATCGGGCACGTGAGCAGAGCTGGCTGGGGCTGGGATTTCACCAGATCCGGAGCTCTGAGGGCTCCGTGTCACTCAGGGAGATGGAAAACGAGGAGGAAGGGGATGATGTTGGGAGTCAGGGATGTGGGAAGGAAAAAAGGATGGCGAGGACAAACAGAACTGCCCCGAATCCTGCCCAGGCTGGTGGGGAAGGGATGTGCCACAGACCCCCGTGGCCGGGCTGGGATGTGAACAGGGATCCCTGAGCTGCTGCCAGAGGGGGGATATCACGGAACAATCATCGTGGGGGACTCGTTTCCCAGGTATAAGTTGCAGAACAAATGCAGCTGGTGGCAGCAGAGCCCGGGGCTGTCACTGGAGGGGGCAGGTTGCTCCATCGGGCACTGAGTGACCCAACAGAAGGTGAAATTGTTATTTTAGATTCTGCGTGAGTAAGGGAAGGACTGACTCAACTGCAAGAGAAAAAAAACCAAAACACTCCAGGAGCTTAATGTGCTCAGATCTGAAGGCCAAATATCCACGGGGAAAGGGAGAGATGTCTCATCCATTAAAATCCAGCCACGGATGAGATCCGCTCTGTCCCACACTGGCCGCAGAAAGGAGGGGGATTTATTGCACTGGGCCCCTCTGGTTTCTTGTTCGGGCACAATACACTGAGTTAACTGCACTCAAAAGAGAGCAAAATGACACTGGAACAGGTGCAGGAATGGGTCATTGAGGGTTCAGGGCTTGGACAAGAGTTTGGCTCAAATCCTTGCACTGAGGAGGGATGGAGCTGCTCTCTGAAATTACCCTCAGGTAGGTCAGGGAGGGAAATAATAATTTCAAAGTTAACGTTAAGTATAAACTGAGCAGGAATAAATTTAGGCTGTAAGCCATAAATTCCCTCATCATCAGGCTTTAGAACAAGCCAAGTGTCAAAGGCAGGAGGTGGGAATGGTGTGAAATGATTTCCTGAAAGCAGCTCCGTGGTTTGGATGTGGATAAGGGCAGGAGAAAAGGTGTCAGTGACCCAAACCTGGTGTCCAAGTGCCCCAAAACCTTCAGATCCCCTGGGGTGAAGGCCAAGTGCCCAGTTTGCCCTGTCAGCCCCCAGTTTGGAGGGTCCTGGAGAGGATTTCCCAAAGAATTCCGTGGCAGTTTTGAGCACAGTGAGGCTGCTGGCATTTTCCACGTTGTTTATCTTATTCCTAGTCCAACTCTGAAGCAAACCCATCACATCCAGCCTCTCCTCCTGTGTTACTCCCTCAACCAAAATTCCTCTTGACATCAATGGGAGCCCTGCCCAAGCCCAGGCAAGCAGGATGAGGCCTGACATCTTTCCTTCCTGGAAAATAATCATAATAATAACAATAATAACAACAACAACAATAATAATAATAACCGCAACAATTTTTTTTAAATCCTCATAACATTTTTTTTTAATTTTTTTGGAAAAGTTAAAATAACACGGTGCTGTGACTAGAGAGTTGTAAGGGAAAGTGCATCAGGAATGCAATATTGTTTCCAGATGTACGATGTCATAAAGAATTTTTTCCACACTTGGAATGGTAACAGGAATTTTTCGAGAGAGATCATTTACACAGCGATGAGATATGTTACATGTAAGTAAATGCCTGTGTGCCTGGAATGTTTGCACCATATGTCTAAATAGGTGTCTGTGACTGATACAGGTTTTATATCTGGGGGATGTGAATGGATTTGCATATCTGTGACCCAAAGGGCTGCACGGTTTACAGTATAAAAGCATAAAATGCTGATATAACGTGGCTGGGGGAGGGAAATCTGTAGTTCCCAGGTGAAGGTTTGTGAGGAAACACAACCCCCCGAGCTGTGCAGGGAGGTGAGGGAGGGGCAGGGCAGCCTGGTTTGATGTGCTGAGGACACTTGGGCTGGATGTCACGGGAGGTGAACCCTCCCCGTGGCTTCTGAGCCAGGGTTGCAGCTCAGAAATCCACCTGGGGAGCAAAAACAACGTGGGGATCCAGCTCCAGCATTTCTCCTGAAAAGGGCTCCTGGGGAACCACTGGTGTGTGGCCGTGGCCTCTCAGCTGAGGAGAAAACCTCTGCAGGTTGGCAGGGAGAACCTCAAGGAGTGTGAAAACAGCCCAGAATCCTGGAATTCCCTGAAATTCTGAGGGAGATGGGAGCTGTGTTCACTGCCCTCTTTATTTCTTTCTTGCTTGTTGTCCTCTGAAGCCCCAGCAGAGGTGACAGTGTGGTCCAGGTTTTGGGTGGCACGAGATCTGTAGTTTTTACCCTGTCTGTGCCCAAAATTTGGCCCTCAGCCTCAATTTCCAGAACCCACGGCCTACCTGACCTGTTTGGTTGTTCTCAGATCATTCCCTCCCTCTGGACCTACAAGATCTGTAGTTTTTACCCAGATCATTCCCTTTGGACCCACAAGATCTGTAGTTTTTACTCAGATCATTCCCTTTGGACCTACAAGATCTGTAGTTTTTACTCAGATCATTCCCTTTGGACCTACAAGATCTGTAGTTTTTACCCTGTCTGTGCCCAAAATTTGGCCCTCAGCCTCAATTACCAGAACCCACAGCCTACCTGACCTGTTTGGTTGTTCTCAGATCATTCCCTTTGGATTAAATTTTGCATTAACAAACAGTGTCGGGCGAAAGACCATCCGCTGAGAATAGGCAAAGAAGCCAAATTATCACCCAGGAGAAGTGCTGCCATCAGGGCAGGAAAAGAAAAAAAAACAACTCCCCAGAACCATTTGCCAGCGCCGTGGGCAAAAGTCAGAATTTAAGTCTCCAGGGAAATTTGCACATCACCTTTCATCAGCACTAAATACAGAGGGTTTTTTAAAAAAAAAATAAATGGGCTTGGACTATTTTACGACGTTGGGAGAACAAGTGTGGTTGATAAATACGTGTTCAGGAGGGTATTGGCAAAAAATGCATAGAAATGGTTAACAAGGTAATGGCAAGAAACGTTGACCTTGATTTGTTTGGCTAAGATGTAAAGATTTTTGAAGGTCAAAGGTGTTCTCGTGTAGTGTTTTGGAGTCTAACTGTGTCTGACCCTCTAACATTAAGCTGCTGTGGCCTGCAGTTTTGAAGAGTGAAGCAAACCAGGGGGAAAAGAGGGAAGGGGGAGAGAACAGGAAATGGAGTGAGGTGTTTCAGGAAGTTGTCAGGAGTTGACTGATTGATTCCAGATGGAAAGGGTCACCCCTCGTGACCCAGGAAATACTCACTGGGGGAAAGCAGTTGGCTTGTGAAAGGGAAGGGCCTGGGAGTTAGGGACCATGGTGGAATGCACATTCCTCCTCCTTCTATCCATAAAACTTTGGGCTTTAACCTCCAGAATAAAACAATTGTGTTGTGATCTCCACCGGGCAACGAGGGAATGGCAAAGTGAAGGAGTTCAGCCGGTTTGAGGGCCGTGATCTCACCTGTCCTTTCTCCACACCACGGATGAGGAGTTGGGCAATGACAAGTGTCTCTGCTGAAATCCAGGTCACAGCAAAAAAAAAAATAAATTGTATTCATTAACAAATTTTGAGAAGGTTCTGCTCCAGATCTGAGCTTTGCATCTGGTCCTGTCCACGAGAACGTTGTGTTTATTCACCCTGGGAGGATTCACCCGGCCTGTGACAGCCCCAGTGGCTCTGGCCCTCCTGTCACGGATGGGACAGGTGGATAAAAATGGAACCACACATGGAGAGAGGACTAGAACTGCTGGAAGGTGTAGAAGGTCTAGAACCTTCCATTCCTGCTGGCTCAGGGAGCACAGGGTGCTCAGCACTTTTCGTCTGGGCTGGTTCTTGTCATTACTCTGCCGTTGTTGGGGGGGTCTCTACATCTCCTGCCAAAACGTGGCTCTTGTGCTGTGCACGACCCAAAGGGTGATTCCAGCACTGGGCCCTCTCCAGGACAGGGACAGCACCCAGGGAATGGCTGCAGCTGAGCCAGGGAGGGCCAGGCTGGAGAGCAGGGAAAGGCTGCATTTTGGGCAAGGCTGCATTTTGGGAAAGGCTGGATTTTGGGAAAGGTTGGATTTTGGGCAAGGCTGGATTTTGGCAAGGCTAGATTTTGGGAAAGGCTGGATTTCGGGCAAGGCTGGATTTTGGGAAAGGTTGGATTTTGGGAAAGGCTCTTCCCCCAGAGGCTGCTGGCACTGCCCAGGCTCCTCAGCGAATGGGCACATTCCCAAATCTGCCAGGAGAGTTCGAACAGCACTCCCAGGGGTGCCCAGGACGGGATTTTGGGGTGTCTGTGCAGGGCCAGGAGCTGGGCTGGGTGATCCCCGTGGCTGCCTTTTCCACTCTGGACATTCCATGGTTCTATCCCATGTGTGGACATTGAAGCCTGGCTCTGTCCTCCCTTCCTGGGAGCACGTGGGTGTGGATCCATCCCACTCGTGTGAGTGAGCTCAGAGACGTCTCTATCCCATGGTGTAACTGTATATACAAGACACTTTTTTTTTTTTATTTTATTATTTTTTATTATTTTATTTTTTTACATTTGGTTGCAATTTAAACACTTGTCGTAAATATTCCAGACACTGGAATAATTCAGGCCTATTCCCCTTTGCCACAGTGCGCTCTGGGCCGGCCAGTGAGAGACTAAAATTTATTTCCATTGTTTAAGGGGAAATAATGAAGTGCATCTGAGTGGGCTCAGCGATGTCATGCGGGAAACGTTCCCTTTGCATGGAGTCACACCCCACCCTAACGGGAGTGAGGAAATCAGTTGGCACACAAAGGCAACACATTCTGTGACAAGAATGCTCGAGAAGTATCGGAGTACAGGATGACAAGAGCCTTTTGGAATGAATTAGAGTTGTCTCCAGAAGGAAAGTGTTCTTAAAGCTCGCCTGAGCCTGGGGAGGGAAAGGTCTCTCCTGCTCTGTGCTGGAATAGAGTTTTATCAACAATTAGAGCTTCGACGTTCTCCTGCCTCGGCTGTGACAGCTGAGGCTGTGAAAATTCAGGAACACATCCAGGGTCTGAGTCTCCCTGGCTGTGCATTTCTGTAGGTGTGGCAGTGGGATGGGATCAAGCTCATTTACACCAACCTATGGGCAAAAAACCACTCAGTCAGGGGGCATCTTCTTTCAGGAGTTAAAACGTTGTTTGTTTTCCCCAAAATTTGTGGTTTGAAGTCACACATATTTCTGGACTGATGGGATTTAGAGCTTTGGATACTGTAAAAACTAAAGGGGGGGTAATTAACGTGTACAGTTACTTCCTGTGAGGATTCGGGTTGGAGCCCAGTGGTGGAGGCTGAGGTTTAAAACCTGCTGCCTGGTCTGGGGTGCTGAGGCTCAGGTGATTTTTCAGGAGGCACGGTGCACTCCCGTGTCCAAACCAGGCACGATGTCAGGTCCTGTTTTCATGGAGTTTCCACCCTGGGCCATTATACAGTGAGGCTTCTACACAGCCCACAGGACACCGTGTTAAATGCAATTAATGCACCGAGTGAAGGCTGAAAACATTTTCTCCCTTTACCCCTGCAGGCTGTGCTGCCATTTTGCAAAACAAGGAGTTGGGCCGAACTGAATAAATAATTAATCCTTAATGAGCTGAATTTCGAATAAATCGTTTACCTGGCTGGCTTTTTTTTTTTTCCTTTCTTTTCTTTCTCTTTCTAAATATCCAGGTGGTGCTATCGACAACGGTGAACGTGGATGGGCACGTGCTGGCAGTGTCTGACAACATGTTTGTGCACAACAACTCCAAGCACGGGAGGAGAGCGAGGAGACTCGACCCCTCGGAAGGTGGGAGTTGTGTCTGGAGCAGAAATTCCCCCTTCTTCCATCTCTGTTTGTTTTCAGGAGGGAAGGAGAGCTGAGGGGGAATTGCAGAGCCTCAGGGGGTTTGGGGAAGGCAGAGGCAGGAAAACAGTGTCTACTGCATGCAAAATATGATCCTCCTCGCATCTGAGGGACCGGCTCCCCCCTCCCCCTGCAATTTATTAATTAGTATGTGCTGCGAAGATGAAAAACGCAGGGAAAACACCGAGTATTATCTAAATTTCAGCCCTCTCATTCAGATGGGATAGATTTGATTTCAGGCAAATTAGGCAAGATGACATCTTAGTTAAACAGAGCCGCTGCAGCACAAGATGTGTATGAAAAAGTGTCACCGGTTCCCTTAAACAAACTGTGCGCGGAGCCTAACGATGCGCAGAGGGAGCTGACACTAATTGATGTGAGTTTGTTTGGCTAAGCCAGACTCATGGCCAGCTCCGGGATGGGCTGGGGACTCCATTCGAGCAATTACAAACCCTCGGATCTGTTAAGTTTCAAAACGTTCGGCCCCTCCTCTCTCCCTCTTTCGGTTCCCAAAACATTCCGCCTCCCTCGGCGCTCGGGAAAACAACCGGGAAAAGGCTGGGAAATGCTCCCCGCGCCTGCTCTTCCCTCTCCTGCAGCCACTGAAAGTGAGAAGAGCTGGTGATGTTAGTAGAAAAGACAAGCGAGGATATTATTTCATTATAATGTTTTGCTGCCCCGCTTCTTAACTGCGCCCTGTATCAACCTAAAAGAAGAATTAATGAACTGGAAGAAAATGATTGAATCAGTAAAGAATTCAGAGTGGTGTTAATTCTCCCCCAGCGGGCAGTGAAATGGTAGAAGGAAAATCCCAGGATTCCAAGCCTAGGAAGCCATCCAGTTTTTCCTTGACTGATTGGATGTGATTGACTGGCTGTTCAAAGGAGTCTCATGTTTTTGGAGCGCTGCCAAAGTTCCCCTCCACCTCTGACCCTGTCAACATTGGGAATGGAGTGATGGATTGACTTTGGTTATGGCCTGGAAACCATATTGGGTTCCTGATGGGATGCATAGTCCAGAGGCCTTGAACATATGGAAGAGAGAAATAATAACAAAAAAATTATAAATTATAAAAAAATTAACTCCATAAAATTATTAGAAATTATCTCCTGATATGAATTGGAGGAGACATTTGATATTCCCATATCTTCTCTCACCCATTGATAAACTTAATGAATGTGACTCTGCCTTTTTTTTCCACAGGGTTTGTGGCTGTGGGATCATATGCTAATGAGTGGGTGCTATTTTGGGGTTTTTTTTAAGCAGCCTCTGCACAACCATTTACCCGTCTCATTTTTACACCCACTACAGTTGGCCTATTAGGCTTTAATGACACCATGTTAAGTGCCGGTAATGAATAGGCAAGTAATTAACACTTGCAAAGGCAGAAAACACTCCTTTATTTATTTCTTTATCAACACCCTGGGTTTTGTGGAGTGCTGAGCAGCCTTCATGGGTGAACGGCTGCGAGGGGCTTGTCCCAGGCCTCCGCGGGCAGCGGGAATCCAGGAATTCCCAGCCGTGGACGGGTGGAGCTGCAGTTTGGCATCGTTTGGGATGTTTGGTGCTCACAGGAATTGATTTATACCAGGGCCCACAAACAGCCTCGAGGCTGTTGAGGGGGGGTTTGAGAAAGGACACCTCCGAGGGATGTTTTGACGGGTTTTTTTGGTTGTGTGCAGCCACGCCCTGCATCAAAGCCATCAGCCCCAGCGAGGGCTGGACCACGGGGGGAGCCATGGTCATCATCATCGGGGACAACTTCTTCGACGGGCTGCAGGTGGTGTTTGGGACCATGCTGGTGTGGAGTGAGGTGGGTACCGCTGCCCCTGAGCTGAAAATGAACCCTTTGCTGTGTTCATTCCTGTCCTGTTCCATGCTGCTGGGGGAGGTGGGACATTCACTCCCTGGGTGAGGGGAATTCATGGAATCATGTTTTACTTGCTCTGTGATTTTGCTGAGTGATGCCCAGAATGGAGCTGAACAATTTCAGGCGTCTATAAAATCAAAGAAATTATTAGAAATTGACTCCTGATATGAGCTGAAGGAGACATTTGATATTCCCAAATCTTTTTTTACCCCCTGATGGACTTAATGAACGTGACTCTACCAATTTTTCCACTGGGTTTATTATTTACACAGGTTTATTTACATAAGCAAAGGTAGAGAAATAAAGAAAGGGTTTGAGTTTGGGAAGGAGAAAAAATAAATCCATCTGGGCCCAGGAATAAGCCATCAGTTAACCAACTGGCTTAACAGCACAAGTTTCTTGATGACAATTTATCCTAAAATGTGTGATCCTCTCCTGGAGGCCAGGAGCTGACCCAAGTGTATCCCTCTGCTGATCTAGAGTGATAATAAAAAACAAAGAGATTTACTGAGGCCTGTGATGGCAGGACGAGGGGGAATGGATTTAAAGTGACCAAGGGCAGAGTCGGAGATGGTGACAATTTTTATGGTGAGGTCCTGGCGCGGGAAGCCCAAAGAAGCTGTGGCTGCCCCAAGGCTGAGCAGGACTTGGAGCAATCTGGGATGGAGAAAGGTGTTCACTGAGGGTGGGACTGGATCTTCAGGGTCCTTCCAACCCAAACTCTTCTGTAATTCACTGAAAGGTTAGAACAGGGAGCTGATGGTGCCTGTGCTGTTCCGTTCCCAGCTGATCACCCCTCACGCCATCCGCGTGCAGACGCCGCCCCGGCACATCCCCGGCGTGGTGGAGGTGACACTGTCCTACAAATCCAAACAGTTCTGCAAGGGAGCACCTGGCAGGTTCATTTACACAGGTGGGTGCCTGGGGCTTTGTTGCTTTTTTATCTTCTTTTCTGCCACAGTCGGGATTAAAAGCTGGAGATGGTATTTTGTGTTGGGACTCAGATGTTTATTAATTTTTATCTACGTTATAGTTTCACAAGCTGAGAGTTCCTCAGCACTTGTAGCTAACAAACTAAAAAATGGCCTCTATCTCTCTCTCTACCAGGCCTTTTAAAGATAATCTGTTCAATTAAGAAATGACACCTAAATTATTTTTACTTTTAACCCAATAACCAAACACCCGTGGCCCACAATGTGAATTTTTCTACCCAATTACAAAACACCACCCAGACCCAGGAAGAGGAAGGTGAAAAAGAAGAATTTTCTACACCCTAAATCCCCCATCTTGCTTTATATGTATATTACTATATCCTGAACCCTTAAACTCTGAGTTTTGCACTCTGTGATATCACACACTTCTATCCAAACCCCACACCCACAATCCCAGGGCTGTCACTCAATTTTGGGAGCCTTTTCCACGGCCTCAGGTCAATGTAGCCTTTCCTGGGGAGTCAGTGCCTGTCAGCACAGAAACCCCAAAATTCTCAGTGCCCAGGGTTCCATCAGGGTTTGGGCTGCAGGAGGAGTGTCCATGATTGGTATTGACAAGCCCCTTGGTTTGATTAATTAATTAATGAATTAATTTACCCTCTTGCTCTTCCAAGGCCACTCTGGCAATGGTGACATTTGGGGGGGTGTAAGGAGGAGGTTCCATGAGGCATTTTTACTGCACGTTAACGTTTTTTCCCAACTGCTGTCACAACATGGGTCTGCCTACAGAATATACAACCAAACATTTATGTTCAATCTGATTATATCTGAACCTTCTTTTTTTTTTTATTTGGAAAGAGTCACTCTGAGACAGATTGTTCGAACAAGAAAACGGCAAACTGTTGGAAAGATGAATATATAAAAAAATTAGCTCTGCATTTCAAGGGTAGATGTGGCTGGCACAGTGAGGCTGTTGTGGGAGCTCGTCCGTGTCCCGTGATGTGTTTTTTCTGTTGCTGCAGAGTGGGCTGTGCTGGCTCTGCTGCACTCCTGGGGCTCTCAGCATTTCCACTCCGAAGTGCTCCTGCTCAGGGTGCTGCAGCCCGGCCTTCGGCCTCCTCTCATGGCCAAAATGTCAGTGTGGACTTTTCCACGAGGTTCCCACATGGAAAATTTCCTGTCAGAGCGAGGCAGGCAGGATTCTGTAACAAACAACGATGTGCTGGGGAATACAGCAAAGCCCCAGAGAAATGGCTCGGGCTTGGGGGGGAATGGCAGCTGCTGAACCAACCTGAGCAGTTGAAGTAAGAGATGAAACACCTAAAATGAGAGATAAAAGCCTGTTTTTAAACCACCACACCCAAACATTCGGTGCCCCCGTGTGCCTTCGCCTGGCGAGGGCACAGGCTGCACACACATCCCTGTTCTGAGCTGCTTCCCTTCCATCAGCTGGAATAAAAAAACCCCACAACATTTGTTCCCTGCTGCTAATCTCGCTGTAGCCTCATATTCTGCTTTTAATAGGACACAAATTCAGATTCTCTGCTGCTGTAAGTGGTTCTGTTATCGTTCCCTTGGCTTTAATAACACACCAGTTTATGCCAGCTGAGGGCACATCTCGCAGGCTTCCCCAGCTCAGCTTTGATCACAGCTCTGCATTTACTTTGTCACAGAGGTGCTAACCTGGAAATGTGTATATCAGGGAGATTTGGAACATAATTTTCCTCGCTGAGCAGAAATCCTCCGGGGGTTACCTTGTCAGAGCAAAGCAATATAAAATCATCTGTGGGAGAGGTTGGGCTCTGGGTTGTGCTGTAACAGACTCCCTGCCAGGATCCAGGGATGGGAAGGTGCTGCTTTGCTAAATCTTGTAAAGGAGATTGCAGCTCTTCTTTTCTGTGAGAAACAGCACTTACAAGGATGCAGAGAGCTCTGTAAATTGGAAGAGGGAGTTCCCTTGGACAGAAAAAAGCTGATGTGACAAAGCGTTTCCTGCTGTCACTGCTTGAGCCTGTGAGAGACGTGGGGGAAAAGAGAATTCCAGGATCTGAGGGGGCTGACAGGAAAAGCAGAGAGGGGCCCTTCATCAAGAACTGTAGTGACAGGACAAGGAGTAATGGGTTGGAACTGAAAGAGGGGAAATTTGGGTGAGATTTACAGAAGAAATTCCTCCCTGTGAGGGAGGTGAGGCCCTGGCACAGGGGTGCCCAGAGAAGTTTTGCCTGCCCCATCCCTGGGAGTGTCCAAGGCCAGCTTGGACAGGGCTTGGAGCAGCCTGGGATGGTGAAAACTGTCCCTGTCATGGCAGCAGGGTAGGACAAGATGATTTTAAAGGTTCCTTCCAACCCGAACCTTCAGATGACTCAAACCTTGATGCCACAAGTGCCTTTTCTCTGTTAACACGCCCATTTTTTTTTTAAACTGTTTTGGGAAGTTCAAGGCACCCCTTGAGCCTGAAACTCTGGATTTGAGGGTTGCCAAAGGGATTTTGCACCTGAGTCCGTTTTCTGAGGGGTTTCATTTCAGGTATCTGATTTCTAGGAAATAATGAACAGCCTGCTTGGGTGTCAGGCCCCTTTATGGTCTCTGAATCCACAACCCCCAAACATTCAGATATAATTCTGGCAGATTTCTATCCCACACACAGATAAATCACTCCTGACCCAGCAACTCTTTCCTCAGTGGAAGTGGGGTCGTGGAGAAGCTGCTCAAATTTGCTGGTGGATTCTTCATCCTTGGCCTCCACTTGGGAAGGTGCCATTTACTCCTCCAAATACTCGGTGTGGGTTTTTCTCAGGATTTCACAATGGGACGTTTTTGTTCCATGAATGAGTAAAAACCAGTGGTGGGCAGTTTTGTTGCAGGAAACCTTTGTGCTGAAAGACAGAATGTCCACATCGATTTGGGATGGCTGAGCCCCGAGAACAATTCAGCATTGTTGGGAAGTGATTTGCTGCTGTTGATCTGTCAGGATGAAACTCTCCACGTCAATCCATTGGAAAAATGTTTGCTGAATAATAGCCAGCTTCTTCTGCCTGAATTAGAATTTTGCATATTCCCACTAGCCATTTTTGGTAACTTGATATACATTGGAATTCCTGTGTATTTCACATGTTTGAATTCCTATATATTTCACTTTTCCTTAGCTTTAGATATGTAAAGCAAGAGAAAATACGATCAAAATCAAAAATATGATTTTTGTGATCAAGAAGAGAAATGGCACATAAGGAAGTTCAGGCTCTTGAGAGACTTGGCCTCTAATTCTCAGGATTATTGGCAAAATAACCCACCCCCCAAAAACCTCCTCTTCCCAAATGGGATGTAGATCCTGTGGCAGTTGAAATGTGTATTATTAAACTCCTCAAGCAAACCAGAATGGCTCCCAGTGGAGAGCAAAGACATTCTAAGTATAGCCAAGACTAAATTCTCAGGTCTGGGTTTTCTCCGCTCAATTCCCACTCGATTATCTCCCGTAATATTTAAACTTCATGCCATGCCGTAATTATTTAATAAAAAGTAAATATAAAATGTATCTCAGCAGGGGAATGTGACCTTTTACCTTCATGTTGTCATACCGAGGGCAGACAAACAGGGATAAACAGGGATAAACAGGGAGCCTGGATCAGTGGAAAAGTCTGTCTCATTGATGGGTTCATCTCCTGGTGCAGGAGATGGTTCTCCCTCCTGCGAGGTGCCCAGGATATTTTCATATATTCTTATCTCAATAAGAACCATCAGCGTCTCTTGCAATCAGGGGTTTTCAGCTGTGCCAGTGCTAGTTGTTTTAAAAAATGAAGATTTTTTTCCTTCCCCCTGAAGGAACCACGAATGGTACAAGAAGGTCTAAGCCAGCACTGGCTGAGGGCAGTGCTAAAGGACTTACATGTGTTACTTATTAAACGTGTCATGGAATTCTCCGCAGGATCCTCGGCGTGAATGTGCCATTTGTGTTAAGAACGTGCATTCTGAAGAATAAGGGAATTCAAAGGGAAACATCCCCGTAGCTGTGCTGGTGCACAGTGGCACTGCTGAGGTGTCGGAGGCAGGCAGACCCCGAGCACACGGAACGCTGCAGTTTAAAGTGGGGTTTGAATAATCAGGAATTCGATTATTGTTGCTGCCATTTCCCCCCTAGCAGAGACCAGGAAAAGTGTCTGAAGTTTGCTGAAATCATCAGCGATGCCAGCAGGGCTCTGCCAGCGATTGCTAACTGAGGATCTGGGTCAAAATATCCTGGTTTATCCACCAGAGATTCAGATCATTACGGGGAAGTGGCGGCGTGTGCAGAACACGCACAACTGGGGAAGGGAATGTATCTAATGAAGAGCTGTGCCCTACTTTGGGGCTGCAAAACGTTGGGGGCGTGTGTGGAACGTGTTTATTCCAGGAGCAAACACGGCTGTCTGATTCCTGGCCGTGTAACCAGCAGGAGAAGACCTGTTCTGGTGTGTGTTTGTCTCATGATTTGCTTTATTGCTGTCATGGTTTTGTCCAGAGTGAAACTTCCACCCTTAAAGGAGTATTTTGTCACAGCGCTGCTGCGTCTTGCAAATTATTCATTCAGCCTTTGATAGAGGATGAGGAGTCAGGCAGGGAAACTGGAGCAATTTCAAGTGCAGAAGTCGTGATTTCTTTGTTGCCATATCAAAATACTTGTTCAGATACCCTCATGTAATGTGGTGACAACATAAAATTGATGTTTTTCCTTCCAGCTTTAAATGAACCTACCATAGATTACGGCTTCCAGAGGCTGCAGAAGGTCATCCCAAGACATCCTGGGGACCCTGAAAGATTAGCTAAGGTAAAATAATTTTAAGCATTTCACTCAGCCCACCAAACATGTTCTTTCACTTCTAATTTGTAAAAGAGCCACAATTATGTCTAAAACTCCAATCAGGTCTGAAAACACCAATTAGTTGCAGGATTGAAAAGAATGGATTGTGTAGAACCCACAGTGATTTTTGTGTGTTCGAGTTCAAACCATCTCTGTGTAATTTTGCTGCCAAATTGAACGTTCCCCGTTCGTGGCCCGTGGTGGCGGATCCCTGACCCCAAAGGCCGTGTCCCCACCAAGGGATGTGGCGGATCCTTCACACGCCCCTGTGCCCGGGCAGAAGGACCCGCTGAGCCCCCCGGGGGATCGGGCACTGCCGGGGTTGGTCCCCGCTCTCGGCGCCGCTGAGGCGGAGCAGGTTCAGGACTCTGGAGAGCTCCGGGTCACAGAGGAGCCCCGGGCGGGCCGGGATCAGCCCCGGGGGGGGCGGGATCAGCCCCGGGGCGGGCGGGATCAGTCCCCGGACGGGAGGGATCAGCCCCCGGATCAGCCCCGGGGCGGGCGGGATCAGCCCCCGGGCGGACGGGCCGGATCAGCCCCGGGACGGGCCGGGATCAGCCCCCGGATCAGTCCCCGGACGAGCGGGATCAGCTCCCGGACGGGCGGGATCAGTGATCAGCCCCCGGCGGACGGGCGGGATCAGCCCCTGGCGGGCGGGCGGGATCACACATTTTCTTTATTTTTATTTTTGTTTCTTTATTTTTTATTACATATTTGATCATTTTTTATTTTCTTCATTTATCATATATCCATTTTACTCCCTTTTATTGAGCAGAGCTACTTTTTTTACCCTTAAAACCCCTCTTCCCCTGTGCCCCACAGGAAATGTTGCTGAAAAGAGCCGCAGACCTGGTCGAGGCCCTTTATGGGACCCCCCACAACAACCAGGTCAGGCTGGGGGGGTGGGATGGTGCAGCCCCAGACCCCCACACCCCCAGACCCTGGGGGAGTTCCCCAGTGCAGCCCCAGACCCCAGGGGGACTCCCCAGTGCAGCCCCAGACCCCCAGACCCCCAGACTCTGGGGGAGTTCCCCAGTGCAGCCCCAGATCCCCAGACCCCCAGACCCCCAGACTTCCAGACCCTGGGGGTGTTCCCTAGTGCAGCCCCAGACCCCCAGACCTCCAGACCCCCAGACCCCCAGACTCTGGGGGAGTTCCTTAGTGCAGCCCCAGACCCCGGGGCGTTCCCAGATGCATCCCCAGGCCCTGCTGGGTTTCCCCATTTCCCTGAGCCGTCCCCGACGCTGTTTTCAGGAGCTGATCCTGAAGCGCGCGGCCGACATCGCCGAGGCGCTGTACAGCGTGCCCCGCAACCCCGCGCAGCTCCCGGCGCTGTCCAGCTCCCCGGCCCACAGCTCCATGATGGGCATCAACTCCTACGGCGGCCAGCTGGGCGTCAGCATCTCCGACTCGGCGCAGGGAAACAACCAGGGTGAGTCCCCGGCGCCTTCCCCCCGCGCTCTGAGGGCGCCTGAAAATTTAATTTTGTGTATTTTCGGGTTCTGTGCTGCCCAGGGGTGCAGTTCTGAGCCTCGAGTTAGGTGTTGGTAAGCTCTACTCGCAAAATAGGGAGATAAAATAAATCCTTTTCCTGCTGGACGCCAAGGACATCCCCAGAGAGAGAGGGAAGGAGCCGAAAAAATGCCCTGGGAAGGACGGGAGTGACCCTGAGCCCCCCAGCCCCAGGCAGGCTCAGGAGGCTGCTGCAGCAAACTGGGTCCTGTTGTGTTCACAGACACTCCTGGAGCTCCAGCGATGCCTCAAGTTTTAATTTCGTGTGTTTCAGGTTCTGCGGTGCCCAGGGGTGCAGCCCTGAGCTCACAGTCAGTGTCACTCAGCTCTGCACACAGCAGGGACACAAAACAAATCCTCCTCCTGCCCCACACCAAGGACAACTCTCAGCCCCAAAAGCACAAACAAGGGTGGGCTGGAGGGAGGGACAAGAAGGATGAGACTTGATAATCTGCAGCTGGAATTGGATAATTAAACCCCAAAATGCAAATGGACCAAAACTTATAAAAGTGTGAGACCTCGAGACTGGTCATCCATTTGGTGACCATTTTGTGTCCATTTTGTGACCATTTTGGGTCCACCTTGGGTGTAGCCCTGGCCAGGTTCCTGTCCTGCCCAAGGTTTATTCTTAAAGGCCTTTTAATAAATCTCTACTTTATTCTCTGGCTCTGTCCAGTCTCTGTTCCAGGTCAGCCTTCCCAAGGCCTCACTGAGAACCCCAACCCAGTCACATTCCCAATCGTTTTTTCCCTGGATTGGTTTTCCAACTGCTCCACGTGCCCAGCGACATCCTGGAATGAATTTAAAATCTTAATAAATCAAATTTTATTGGGAAAATGTACATCGGCTCGCTTCAAAAAGTTGGTTCAGAACTTAAACTGCAGGGAAAAAACCACAGACTCCATTAGTATTGCCTAAATATTTTAACTAATCTGGATTTCAATGGCATTTATTTAAGCAGGGGACGTGCAGGAGGAAGCTTTAAGCCATTGAGGTGTTCTGAAACGTGCTTTATTTCCAGGTTACATCCGTAACACCAGCAGCATCTCCCCCCGGGGGTATTCATCCAGCTCCACCCCTCAGCAGTCCAACTACAGCACCTCCAGCAACAGCATGAACGGCTACAGCAACGTGCCCATGTCCAACCTGGGCGTGCCCGGCTCCCCCGGCTTCATCAACGGCTCCCCGACGGGATCCCCCTACGGATGTACGGCCTCGCCCCCCTGCCCAGCCCGCCCTGCCTCCCTCAGCCTCATTTCCACTCCGTCCTGCCTCCCTCATCCTCATTTCCAACCCACCCTGCCTCCCTAATCCTCATTTCTACCCTGGCCTGATTCCTCCTGCCTCATGTCCACCCGGTCCTGCCTCCCTCATCCTCATTTCCACCCTGTCCTGCTTCCTCATCCTCATTTCCAACCCACCCTGCCTCCCTCATCCTCATTTCCACCCTGTCCTGCTTCCTCCTGCCTCGTTTTCACCCGGTCCTGACTCCCTCCTCCTCATTTCCAACCCATCCTGCCCCCTTCATCCTCATTACCAAATTCCCGATGAGAAATCCCTTTGCTTTCACCGAATTCCTGATGACTAATCCCTTTGGTTTCACTGAATTCCTGATAAGAAATCCCTTTGGTTTTACCAAATTCCTGATAAGAAACCCCTTTGGCTTTACCGAATTCCTGATGAGAAATCCCTTTGGCTTTACCAAACTCCTGATGAGGAATCCCTTCGGCTTTACCAAACTCCTGATGAGAAATCCTTTTGGCTTTACCAAACTCCTGATGAGAAATCCCTTTTTCTTCCCTTTCCCTTTGGCAGTGATGTCCTCAAGTCCAACCGTCGGCTCCTCCAGCGCTTCTTCCATCCTCCCGTTCTCGTCCTCGGTGTTCCCTGCAGTCAAACAGAAGAGTGCCTTCGCTCCTGTCATCAGACCCCAGGGCTCCCCCTCTCCCGCCTGCTCCAGCGGCAACGGGAACGGCTTCAGAGGTGAGGAAAAGGGCCCTGACACGGTTCTGAGTGAGGCCAGAGGGTTCTCAGCCCCACCAAGGTGTGTCAAGCTCTGAGGGTTGAGCAGAGACCGCTCAGAAATGGCTGCAGGATAATTAGTGAGGTGGCTGATGGGGTGTGTTTGGAAAAAGTGAAAAGGTTTTAATTAAAGAAGGAAATAACAAACTATACAGAACAAAGGAGTAAAAGCCCTGCACAGTGCAGGGAGGTCCCCTAAGACACCCCTGAGAGTCTCTGTGCTCTCTCTTAAGTATTCAATGATCAATGATCAATGATTTTTGCCTTTCTGTCCAACAGAAAATAGCTCCATTCCTTGAGGAACAGTTCAAGGGTCCGACAAGTCCCTTTGTCCTGACCCTGGGCTAATTTCGGAGTGAGGAGCCTGGAAGTTTCTGGTTGTTCTTCCTTAAAAGCTCAGGGGTGAAACTCAAACTCTTTCCTAATATGGAAACCCCTGCTGGGGTGTTTGGGGTGCTCCTGTTAATTCACATTAAAACTTCATCCTGGGGTGAAGGCAGCCACCGCCTGAGTGCCAGAAATCATCACCCTGAGAGCCCTGACAGGGCAAGGACAGGGCTCAGGAGGGAAAATCCAGCCCAGCTGGGTTAAAGGATTAATCCAAGTTTTTGCCTTTAAAGCAGGCACTGATTTCTGTGGGAAGGTTCTGACCCAGAGCATTTCAACCCCAGAATGGTTTGGGCTGGGAAAAGAACTTAAAGATCCAGTTGCAAGCCCCTTTCCCTGGAATACAGAGGAATAGCAGCTCTTTTGTGGGGAATGACTTCTCCCCAGGCTTGAGGGAGTGTTGAGCAGGAATTCTTGCTTTTAACGGGCTGGTGGAGGCGGGGGGTGTGTGCAGCACATAAATACTCTCCAAATCTCCATAAAAAAAGCCTTTATAGGGCCTGGGAAGTCATCTGGCTCCTTCAGGCTTGACTAGAGAGAGCCCAGGAAACACAACTCCGGGGATTGAGGCAGCGGGAATTCCAAAAGGGCCCCACAAACGGCACCTGTTGGGCTGGGTGTGACATAAACCCCGGGCCGGGCCGCGGGGGCTTGCACAGAGGGTGATGATTTCGTGCAGTCAGGAAATTCTGACAGAAACGGGAACGGTCCTAAAAGCCAGCTCGGAGAATTCTGAAACGGCTTCTTCCCCTGCCCCAATTCCATGAAAATCCACGTTTTCCTAAGATCATTTTCTTCCCATGGATCCGTTGATCTCACCGTGTGAAGGCACAGATTTAAGTCTGCTTTAAACTTGTCTAACTGTCTAAGGCCTAAATATTAAGCTTAAAAATTAAGGAGTTACCTGAGGTGGTGCTAAACACAAATCAGAGAGAAAACCCCTCAGGCTGCTGCTGGAAGACACAAAAAGGACAGATGAAAAAACTACTGAGGTGTTTAAATTAATAATTTTCTTAAAGGTAACACTCAAGGCTCTGCTCAGAAAGAGTTTATCTCTCTTTCAACCCATAAAGAAATAAAGTGCCAGAGGTCAGCTGGTGCCATCTCTGCCATTTGGTGTTCACCACGTGTTTTATCCAGTCTAGAAATCAGTAATCAACGAAAGATTCTAAAAACAGAGCTTTAAAATTAAATATAACAAAATCTCACAGCTAAAACCTGCCATCCATCCATTTCCACTGACCAAAGTCCAGTCCTGAGCTGGTCGGGATTAATCTGGGAGGTTAAAATTGTGAATAATTGCTGAATTAGCCAAACCAGAGCTAAATGAATATAGAATTTATTACCCACTTTTAAACTCTAATAAATTAGAATTTATCCCTTTCTTTGTGGGATTTCTACCTGTACATCTTATTACCCACTTTTAAACTGTAATAAATTAGAGTTTATCCCTTTCTTTGTGGGGTTTCTACCTGCACATCCACACAAACATCAGGATATTCATATTCTACACCTGTTCAATTTAATTACCCAGTAAAGCAGGGCTGGGCAGTGACACAACACGAAGGAACAAGGTTTGGTACGCCAGTCTTGGTAACTGTTGAACTCTTCCAGCCATGGATGCAAATTCCAGCTGAAATATTTAAATTGATGCAAGCTGGGGAGCACATGCTTTGGAAAGGATCCAGGTACACGCAGCCTGATCTCCAAATTAACGTTCCCACAGTGCTGACAGATAAAAAGTGGCCAAAAAGTCAACGGGAGTTTCCCAAAGAGGCTCCTTGCCTGGGCTGGGGCAGTGGGAGATGGATCATCCCCTCTGCCACACCACCCTCGGGGCTGGAAAACACGGCTGGGAGTGCTGGCCATGGAATTGGGGATTTGTTTGCTTATTTGTCGAATTTAGGCATCCGAAAAAGCTGCTGGAGAGGGAACAGCAAAAGCACAGGGCAAGCAGTGAGGGTGTGCAGGCCCCGTTCCAAAGCCTGGGAACTCTGAATTTCCACACCCCGGAACATGTGGAAAACATCTCCTCAATTAATAATAGTAACAACAACACCAACAAAAACCACCACAACAATAATAATAATTATAAATTTATATATATATAATAGAGTTACATATCTACATTTAGAGTATGATGATCACCTTTTTCCTCCTCTTCTTCTTTATTATTATTATTACTACTACTACT
>VZDJ01000331.1:847967-877410 GCA_008694505.1 Cyanoderma ruficeps
GTAATAATAATAATAATAATAACAGTATTAATGGGTTTCTGTCTGGCTGCTTGTGACACAAGTTCAGCACCTCTTCAGGGTGTGGTTTTTGAGGCACCTTAATCCAGCTGAAGTGAAAAAATGAGAATATTTCCCTCTAACATCGGCCCAGGCCTCGGTCCCCAAACCACACACAGACAAACGCACGGGGCCATGAATATTTCAGCCCCTCAGATCAATACAGGCAACTCTCAAAGTCTATTGATTTTCAGAGGTTTGGCTGGCAGGGCTGATAAAACATTTCTGGAGTTCTGGGAGCCGAGCTGGGGACATTCGCTGACGCCTCGGCCTTCACCAGGCCCGTCCCTCCGCCCTCCACGCGGATTTCTGACTGAGCAAGAACTCCTGGAAGGGTGGGCACTGCCATCCCACGGGGCCCACTTAAGGTCAACAAAGAGAAATCAGGGCGCTCCAAAAATGGTGTTTTCTGAGGTGATCACTTATTCTTTCCCCCTTCCCAGTTGTTTTTTGGTTTTTTTTTTCCAAGATTCATTAGGCAGGGAGTGAAATTCCCTTTCAGCGTCCCCTGGAAGCTGTCAGAGAGAAAGGGACACCAAAGCAGACACCAAATAAAGCAACTCCCCGCTGAGGCAAGGGACTTAATCCTCTCCATATGGAAAGGAAATGCACTTAATTATGTATTTATGCATGTCATTGCGGGCTTGTATCTTGTTTCGCTTTCATCCACCGTGATCCAAACCTATTCCAATACAAAGAGTAAACATCTCTGTGTTTACAATAACAGGGGCACACGCTCCCTTCACCGTTTCCCAATCATTTCCTCCGCAGTTCAGTTTTTTATTTGTCCTGGAGCAGCACCCAGGGAATGCTGAGCTGGGCTGTGAGGGGTTTAGAATCACAAAACCCAGAGGAGATGGCCCCAAAGAGCCTAAAACTGAGCTGGAAAAAGGGTTTTGAGAGAGGAGCGGGAATCCGTGGATGCTGCTTGAAATATTCCAGTTATCTTCTCCCAAAATGGAGGGAAAAATCACCAAAAATCACCTTTTTTAATCCAGTCCAGCACAGTCAGGGACTGAGGTCACTGCTGGCCCCACCAAGGTGGATGTGAATGATGGATCTTGAGCTGCTTTTTTGGTAGTTCAGGAGGAGAATCCTCTCTGTTTCTTTGTTTAAAGCTCTTTTGATTATTATTAATATTACAGGTTTTTTTTACCCAGAAGCACCAAAGAGCTTTCAGGGCCAGGGACACCCTGTGCCCCCCTCGGGTGGCAGGACAATGTCCCCAACAGCCCCTGACACTCACAGAGAAGGTTTTGGGGGAATAGACAGCAGAGAAAAGAGACCTGTCCAACTCCACAGGCCAAGGCGAGGGGGGAACCTTAGAGCCATCCCCAGAGCTGCAGCCTGCAACTAAAAAAGGCAGCAGAGAGGACATTTTCCAGGTGATTTATTACAAAAAAAGAGGGTTTGTGTGCATGGGCCAAGACCCTCTGGCACAGTTACACTGCCCTGACCTCGAGAGAGCGCCTGAATTTCACCTGAGACACCCAGAAAATGTCATTGACAGCCCCTTCTCCAGCTGCCACAGCTTGGCATGAGGGGTCCAGTTTCCCCAGTTCCCACTTTTTCCCTTTTTTATGACTTTCAGGAGGTCAAACACACACAAAAAAACCCAAACCCCAAGCCCTTCATTTCACTTCTTCAACCCAAGCCTGGCTTTCACCCCCTCCTCCCTTCCTGGCAAAGAGAATCCATCATCCCCCTCCTTTAAACCCCTTCCAGAGGGTTCTGCAGCCCAGGCTGGCACTTCAAAAGTGCAAGTTCACATCATCCCATCCCCATCCAGCCCTCCCCTGGCAGCAATACCTGGGAAGAACCCTCAGGCAGTGAAAAAAACCCACCCCAAGCCCCCACATGGGCCATCTCTAACCCAATTACCCTCCTCAAGCTGTTCTCTCCCTCAAATGCTTTCTGATATTTTTCCCACAACTGGTGTTAAGCTGGAATTGCTCATTGTTTTTTCTTTTTTTTTTGGCCCCTTCTTGAATAATTGCTGTTGGATTTGCCCCTTTATAGTCCTTGGGAATGTGACCTGTTGTTAGAAAGCTTCCCCCCCCTCCAAAAAAAAAAAATCTCCCCGATTTTCTCTCCTTTATTTGTGCCCTCCCCGGACCAGATACCTGATCTGCCTTTAGAGCATTAAAAAAAAACCCCAAAAAAACCTTTCAGCAATAATTTTTGCAGTCGTTTAGGCAGCAACACCTCCAACATGCCTGGGAATAGAGAGTCAGGTCTTTAACTGATGTGAACTGGCAGAGCTCCACTGATTTTAATGGTTCACCTCGCTCTGCTCCACTTGGAGGGTTCACCCAGAATTTCCACACGTTTACAGGCTCAGACAGGCTCGTTTCTCATCATTTAAAAGGCTCAGATTGGAAGATCAGCATGGAAAGCCAGACTGAAGTGATAAGAGTAATAAGTAGTAATAAGATAAGCAATATCAGTGGTTATTAAATAAGAGATTTCCAGACTAAGTGGAGCTCTATTGAATTTATCAATGTTTTCAATTCCCTCCTTTAACTGGACCCTCAGTTCACAGTTCAGTGCCTCATCTTCCAACCCCCCCACATTTCCAGCGGCGGATTCGGGGCTGGGATGTGCAGGAGGTGGGAATTTGACAGCCCCAGGCATTTCCATGAGTTTCAGGCAGGGTTCCCTTTGGAGAGGAGGGATTTGAGCACGGAAAATGTTCTGGAAGGCTGATACTGCCTCGTGCAGTCGCCAACCTCTGCAGCCTTTTCCTGCAGCAGGTTCTTGGAGAGTTTCAGCAGCGATCCCACCGTTCCCATCCCAAATCCCCGAATCTCAGCTGGAATTTGGGGTGCCCTAACACACACACACATCACCTGGTGCTGTGGTTGGCAGGACCAGCCAGGATGTGCTTTAAATATTTTATATTTCGGCGTCCTTGGGCATTGGGACTTGGAGAGTGAGTGTGCAAACTGACAGCATTATATAATTTATATAGAATGACTCATTGTGTAATACGACTTTAGATTTATATTTAAATCTAAAATATTTCAGTATTCTTGGGCACTGGGGCTTGGAGAGCGAGTGCACAAACTCACCGTGTTCTATCGTTTATATACAATAACTCATCGTGTAATATAATCTTACATTTACACTTAAATCAAAATATTTAAAGTACATTATGGCTGGTCCTGCCAGCCACAGCAACAGGCTATGTGTGTGTGTTAGAGCACCACAAATGCCCAGGAATACTGAAATATTTCAGATAAATTCTCCCTCACATAAGCCGAAGTTCAGAGAATATCCAGGACCTGTTTTATTTACATTCCCCAAATAAGGCACTTGGGGTTTTGGGGGGTTTTGTGTGTAGTTTTGTTGGGGTTTGGTTTTTTTTTTCTTTTTGTTTCAAACCAACTTTTGTCGGATGAGTTTGTCTGAAAATTCCTTGTAAAGCCCTGAAGGAGTTCTGCTGAGCAAATCCAGGCCTGCATTTACTATCCTCAAGCTGCCGAGGCACCTTCCTGCGCCGTAAATGCCCCGTCATGGAGCAGGGAGGGGGGGAAAAGAAAGAGGGAAATGAATCAGGGCTGGTCAAATCCAAACCATTAAATGTAAAACTCCTGTTTGTGAGCCTCAGAGGCTTCTTAAAGCGTGGGGGACGTCATCAGACTGACCCTGCTGGAGGCTGGGGGCGGTTTAAAGCTCAGTGTGGCAGAGTTGCTTTGAGGTTCAGACTCACTTAAAGCCCTGCCTGACGTGGAGTGAGAGGTTCTATAAAAACCTGGGGAGAATGGCTCACTTGGAAAACATCTGTCCAAATGTTCCTTGTCGTCTGGACAGAGCCAGACCCAGAGGAGCCCGAGCAGTGCTGAGGAAAGGTTGGCTCAGCACTGAGAGAATGGAGAGGTGGAGGTTGGTGTCCCCCCAGCTACAGCTCTGGCCTGCCCAAATTCTGGTGGAGATTCCTTCACCAAAAAGGTTGTTAAACATTGGAATAGGCTGCCCAGGGATGTAGCCCTGGTTCCGTGCCTGAGGTGTTTTGGTTTTCTGAAGTTCCTTTCCCAGGGAATTTTCTGGAAACAGGAGAAATGTTTATGGAACTGTAACTTTGTTCTTCATTCCTTTCCCAGGAGGGACTTCTCCTTGCTGTCCCTCTGCTCTGAGCAATGGGAGTGAAGAGGTTTGTCTTTGTGTCCCCAATCCAACTGGTCTGTGTGAAACAGTATAAAAGGGAGACACAGCCCAGAAATCAAGGAGTCATTTCCAGCCCTCTGAAGCTCAGATTCTGTGTCGTTGTGGTGTCAAACAGCATCACAGGGAGGTTTGGGGTGCCCATCCCTGGAGGTGTCCAAGGAAGGGCTGCATGTGGCACTCAGGGCTCTGGGTGGGGATTAGGCACAGACCTTGGAGGGCTTTTCTGACCTCATTTCTTTCCATGATCCTCTAAAATGACTCTGGGAGTGAAAAGACCAAAGTCAGAGTCTGCCTTTCCTTCCCTGAAATGCCTGATGTGCCAGGAACCCACCCCATGACAACTCCCATTGCACTGTGAACAATAAAACAGGAATGTTTGTACAACCTGGGCAGAATTTGGAGCTGCACAGGGCACAAACCTTCATCTTCTCTTGCTGCTGCTGTGCCGGGTGTTAAATCAGCTGCCACTGGTACAATTCTCCTGCAGAAAGAGGCCCTTCCTCCTCCCTTCATATAATTTGACCCCCAGGGCATCGGAGCCTTCTCCTGTGCAGCTCTTGCCCATCAGTGCATCTCCTTTGCATCTCTTTTCCCCTTCAACTCGTTCACACTCTCTCCTAAACTCAGCTGGAAGCGTCTCTTTTCCCCCTTGCCCATGACTCTTAATTTCCCTCTCCCTTGGCAGTTATTTAACTCATTAACTGAATTAATTTTAACCCTGGAGCACTTTGGGCGAATAGATTTATTTTTTTTTTTCTGAAGGATCTGATGCGAAATGAAGTCTTGGGGGCCCTTTTTTGGCACTGTAGGTGCACAAAGGAGCCTCAGCGTGCCCGAGAAGCCGACCCTGATTTCCCAATTTCTGCGTGGAGACGAATCTCAGGGCGACTCCCGGGTTCCATTTAATGGCAAAGTGGCTCTTTGATTGATAAAAGCCCCACGCCTCTGATGCAGACTAAACAAGCCCAAGCAGCCTGAACATGTGGAAAAATTATTCTTGGATCTGCATGAAATGAGGTTCTCCGTTGTTTTCTTCCCTCCCCACACTGGCTCCTTAGAAAAATTCCTTTTCATTTTAAAATGCTGTTTCATTGGGAAATTTCAAGAGCAGAGGAGGCTCCGACACGGTGGTTTTGCCTTTTGCTCTGGGAGTGGCTGTTTGGCTGGGAAAAAAAAAATAAACAGAAAGTCAACAGAGAAATAACATGGAAGTTGCCCCTACAGATTGTTTATTTTGCTGAGGTGCACTGATGGCTTTGAGAAAGCAGTTTAGTTTCTCTTTCAGGTCGATAACACATTTGTCCACCAAAATTGCACTGGAGACGAGACTCCACCAACGGGAGGGATTGATTGGAGGCTGCCAGCACCCAAAAAGGAGCATTTTCAGCTGGCTGGGCAGAAGTGGTTGCTGAATTTCTGAATTTCCCACAGAAATGTTGGGATGAGGAGGAAGGGAGCCCGCAGGGCTGTGAGGGTGAGGAAAGGGAATTAAAGCTGCTCAGCTGTTCCCAAAGACATTCCAGATATTCCATGGACAGGAACACAGCTCCTGACCGGCAACTCCATTCAGCCCATCTGAACTCAGACAGACCCAAATTTACACATTTCTGTATCTTTGCCCATATTCTGAATGATGCTCACTGTCCACCCTGCTGTTTGGGGTGGAGGAACTCGTTCCAGCCCGACCGTCCTTTCCAGAGACAACCAGTTTTCCCCTGCAGTTTTCACTGTTCGGGTCTAGCACGAATCTCAACTTTGAAGAGCATTTCTTCAGCAATGGAACAATTAGAGAACAACAGAACTAAGAGTGGCCCATGAAATCACCTCCTGCTTCCCATCCCTGCCACCTCCTCACTGAATCACCCCGAGCAAATCGCTTCCCAAATCCTTTTTTTTTTATTCCCAACCCTTCCCTGCTCAGACCTGGGGACAGGGACACTGGAGGTGAGCAGGTTTAATGTCACGATGGCTCTGCATAAAAACAAAAATCCACAAAATTCCCACAAAAAAATACAAATCCACAAAGGGACTGGAACGTGCCCCATCCCTGGGGGTGTCCAAGGCCACGCTGGATGGGGTTTGGAGAAACCTGGGATAGTGGAAGGTGTGGAATGAGACCTTTAAGGTCTTTTCCAACCCAAATCATTCCATGATTTAGGATACAAATAATGGGAAATAAAAAAGGGTCCTGGCTGGCTGCTCTCCTGTTATCCTGAAAGGAAAATCAGCACCTATTTGAACACCAAAATCTCCAGGCCATTATTTTGTTATAATATTTATTTCAGTGTGTTGGAAAGCTCCATCAGCTTCTGCAGCAGGACCAAACTTCCAGGAAAAGGGATAAAAGCAGCAGGAGGACGCTGCTGACGGGTTTGGAAAAGAGGGGAAAAAAGGAGGAGCAGGAGGAGAGAAAAAGAACCTGTTTGAAACTGCTGCTGTTTTCTCCCTCCCAGCCTCTCCCACACTCCAGCCACAGGCACTGAAGACCCTGCTCTGATCCTCTGGGCACAGGTGACCTCGCAGCTCTTCCCTCCCCTGTAATTCCTGAATTCCAGCTCATCTCGGAGCCAAAACGGAGCCCCTGCACCTCGGGCACGTCCCTGTGTCCCTGAGACACGGAGAGAATTGACCTCAAACCCAACCCCCGAGCTGCCGATGGGTTTGTTTTTTTTCCCTGGAAGCAGCAAATAAGGACGAGGGCTGAGGAGCTGAGCCGGAGTAATTTGGGCAGTAATTCTTTGCCCGAAAGGTGATCCTGAAGGTTTATCCCCTCCTCGTTAGTGGCATCGCTCAATCAGGGCGGCTCAGGCTGGGAGTGAAGGGCTTGCAGCCACCCAGGGAATTAATTCCTCTCTCCGGGCAGGAAATGTGGGGTTTGTTAGTTCAAACGGCATCTGTGGGGAGCCGGTAAACAACATCTGAGACGATGAAAGATCGCATCAGCTCCTCGCTTTGAAGTAAAAGATATTAAAACCACGAGGTGCAGGAGTTCTTATTCCAGCTCAGCCCCCCTGAATTCCTCTGCCTGCGGATCCCCGGGAAGCTGGCACGGCTCTGGCTGCTGCAGGATAAAGCTGGATGGCAAAAAAATCCATAAAAATATCAACGAGGCTCCTCGAAGTGACACGAAAAAGGGAGGGAGGCCCGTTCCTGGTGACGCTGCCATTAAAGGCAATTTGTTACTCGATGCCTGCAATGAAGTCAAACATCCTTCCGGGCCCAGAGTGACGTTTCCAGTCTCGGGAATTTCGGCTCTGTCGTCCCCTGGATGGGCACGTTACGGAGGTTCGGAGGCAGAGCCATCAGCATCATTCGTGCTCAGAGGCAGCATCAGGAGCAAGGACAAGGGGTCACGTTTTAACAGACTCCCGAGGCACTGAGCTGTGAATTCTCCCATCTGCAAAACCAGGTAGGGTTTTGTTATTAATTATGAAGGCACAAAAACAGGTTTAGGAGCTTCTGCAGGGGCTGCAAGTCAATGCCTGCAGTGGGCTCCATGACCCTGTGGGTCCCTCCCAGCTCAGCTTCTTCTGGCATTCCCCAAAGCTGCTGGAAAAGCCCCAAGTGGACAAAGCTGCTCCTGGAAAGCCCCAAGTGGACAAAGCTGCTCCTGGAAGTTCTTTCCAGCTCCCTGGACACCTCCTGGGATTCAGAGCATACGTCTCTGTCATTCCAGCCCGCTCCAACCACCCCAGATCTCCTCACCACTCCCTTCCCCAAACCTGCTGTTCCCACCTCTCCTAAATCCCCTCAGCCTTCCTTCTGTGCTTCCCTCCTCTCCACCTGGATTTCTCCTCTGAGCTAATTAATCCCATCACGTTTTCTACCCTTGGAAGAAACGACATCTCCAGGATCCAGTGGATGAAGCTGTGGCCTGGGATGGTGGAGGCCCCTCAATTCCAGGTCTCCAGTGCAGTCCTTTCCCTCTCTCAGCCATTAAAACAAGGAGAACAATTTACATCTTCATTTGCAAAATGCTTTGAGATCTCGACATGAAAAGAGCCAAACAGCAAGAATGAATAATAGATGAGAGCTACAGGACAAGGGACGGGTTTATTCCTGGTCCTGACATGCCAAGTGCAATATTTTTATCTATGTAAATATTTTTCCACAATAAATTATTGTTAGTAACTGCTTTTACCCTTTTTTTTTTGTTTTGTTTTGTTTTTGTTTTGGTTTTTTTGAAGCCTTGAGCTTTCAGAATTGCCTGGTCAGGGAGACCTCTGGAAAACATAACCCTGATGATGTGGAGTCTCTTTCTAGTGCTACTGTACAGCCCCTTGTCCCCCAGAAAAGGACCAAGCGCCCTAAATTGTGCATTGAACACGTATCCAGGCCTCATTACAAGGGTGGGATGTACAGCCCCTTGTCCCCCAGGAAAGGACCCTAAATTGTGTATTTAATACGTGTCCAGGTCTCATCGCAGGGGTGGAATAAACACATAAAGTCAAATTCAAACTACTCGTGTCCATAAGTCAGGAGATGCCTGGAAGATGAAATACAGAGTAATAATGGGTGAAAAAAAATCAAATTGCATTCCCCAGCGCCCTGAACAGCACAGATCAGGGCAGGGAGAAGGGTTCTGGATGGTGCTTTGCTCACCAGGAATCTCTTTGAAATGATTTTTGGGCTGTCAGAAGGTGCTGGGCTCCAGTCACCCCCTTCTCCAACCCAAAGGTATCTGCCTGCATTACGGGGCTGCAAGAAATGCCATAAAAAGGAAATTTCCAGTTTCATTTGACTCCTGTTGCTCTGTACACCAGGGCTGCCTGCTTTACAAGTCTACCAGAGTGAAATAAAAAAGTAAGACTTCCTGCATGTCTGCTCCACTTCTCAGGTTATGAGGCAGAGAAAAAAAAATAATCATCAGCGACTGCTTTACATATAAATGTGAAAAGAGTTTTAGAACTCCCTGGCCCTGCATCAACATCCATGTGCCTTTTACCAGCCCTGAACTGGGTATTATCCCAACTTTAGAGCAACGCTGAAGGAAATGGTTCTGCTCCACAGCTCCAGGTTAAGCAGTTTACACCCAAGTATTTGCAGAATTATGTTTTTTTCCCCCTCGAGGTGTTGCTGGGGACGCTGAGGGCTCTGCAGTCTGCTCCATTTGGTGAGGGGCAGCAACACAAAAGCCTGGGATCGTCTCCCTTGGCCAAAATCCACCCCAAACCTGTGCAGAGGAGCAGGAGGAGGAACCCAACACGTGAATTACAGCAGCCACACGTGAGGACATCGCCTGGCTGTGGTATGGTTGATATTAATGCAGAAAGTGCAGCCCAGAAAGAGGGAGAGGCTCCGTTGTGTGCATTGCATTAAATCCATCACGAAAAGCCAAATTCTGCCTGGCCCAAAGGCAGGGAAAAGATGGGCTTGAACCCCAATACAATTTTATTATTTCCATCCCCACAAAGCAGCCTCACGTCCTGCTGCATCCACCAGCGGCAGAGCACACGCTCCACCAAGGAGAAGAGAAGGAAAAAAAAATCAATACAATGCAATTAAAAATATTTCTCCTAAGTAGCAGCAACCTGTCTTTTCCTTTGGCAAAGACAGCCAAAAGCTTGTACAGTACAAACACAACAGGAGTAAAGCGAGTGGACATTCTCCTGCAGCGCTCAGGAGCAAACCCCGGGGAGCTGAGTGCCACTTGGGGGAGAAACAGAGCACTTACCTCGGTGTAATGCACTGCCAGAAACCATTAAAAATAAAAACCCAGCAGCATCCAGCAGCCCAGGCACTGCAGCTCCTTGCCCTGCCCGCTGGGGATGGCCCTGCAGCCCAGCTCCTGCTCCGGGAACTCCAGTTAAAGCCCTCCAGCCCACTTAGAGCTCTTGGAAAAAGGAGCCCAAGTTTAGAAATTGTGTTAATTAATGCATTGGCCAGGGTAGGACCAAAGGCACGGCTGGATTCTGGCTGTGGAGGAACAGACACAGAATCACAGAATCACAGAATCACAGAATCACAGGATCACAGGATCACACGATCACAGAATCACAGGATCACACGATCACAGAATCACAGGATCACAGAATCACAGAATCACACGATCACAGGATCACACAATCACACAATCACACAATCACGCAATCACAGAATGTGGAGGTTGGAAGAGCCCTCCAAGATCATCGAGTCCAACCCCAGTCCTGGTGGCCAAACCTGGTGTTTGGTGGCCAGGCCTTGTGCAAACCCACTGTTATAATTTAGGATCCGTTATTGTTTGGGATCTATTATTTGGGGTCTGCAGAGATTCCTCCCGTGGGCCCAGGGGGCTGTGGGGTGACGTGCTGGGTTTGAGGCCAGCAGTGCCAGGGTTTCACTCCCTCTCCTGTGCAGAACAGGCCGCAGAATCCTCCCACACCCCGGCATCTCCAGCTCCTGCTGCTGTCCAAGAAGACACTCAGTGCAACGGTGACTTTGTGGAGGGAAGAGAAGAGGAGAGGAAAGAGAAACAGGAAACAGAGGAGAGGAAAGGCCGAGATTCCGTCACAGTCGTTGTCCCAGGGGCAAAGGCTAAGTTTAAAGATGGGATAAACTAAATAAGTTTAAATATGGACAAACCAAATATGAGTCAACCAAAATAATTCTGTAAAAAAAGAGATTTTTTTTTCCCTCTGCTCCCTATGCCACTCCAACATTCCCCAAAAATTCCCCCTGAGCCAACTATTCCTCTTCAGGTTAAAAGAAGCGAAGAATTAGAAGGCCGGACATGGGGTACGTGTGGGACAAAAATACAGGAGATATTTGTAATAAGCTGCAGTTGGATGTTCCCCTGTCCTTTTACACTGGGCTTTCATTTCCAAAGGGAACAAATCCCAGCTCCTGCTCCAGGGGCACAGCAGGGTCCTCCTGTCCCTGGATGTGGCTGGTTCCAGGTGCTGAGAAGGAACTTGCAGTGCAATCAGTGACATTTGCACGCACTCAAGTTATTTTCTTCCCCTTCTTTATTTTCTTCCCCTCCCTTTATTTTCTTCCCCTCCCTCATCCCCTTTCATTCTTTAACTCTTCTACTCTTTATATCATGTTGAAAATCAAAAGTAAAGCACGGTGACAAATTCAAGCTTCTGATCCAAAGGCAAGGAAAGGTTCCCCTGAAGGTGTTTTTGGTCCCCTGGAGTCACCAGCACGGGATTTAACAGTTTTTGTGTAAAGCTCTGGAGGGGCAGATATTAAACCTGCCCATCTTGAGGAGAACAGAAACCACGGGAAAAGGGGAATGCTTCATTCCTGAGGAGAGCAAAAGATCAACAGTAAAACCAAGCTGGGCTCGGCCCTGAGCCACCAGAGGACCCAGCCTGAACCCTGCCCGGGGTGTTTGAGCCTCTCATTTAGTGCCCAATGAAATCAATTATTGATTTCCACAGGAACTGGAAGACGTCTTCTGTGAGTTGCCCAGAGGGACCCGGGAAGTTTTTGGCAGAGCTGAGGCTCAGCCCGGCTCCCCAGAGCTCCCCTGGAGCCATATGTCCATGTGTCCTCTCACATTTCCCTGCCTCCTTTCCAGAAGCCATTTCCCCCAGCTCTGCTCTGCTGGGAGGGAGGAGATGGCACTTTTCCTCTTTCCCTCTCCCAGCCTCGCTCTGGCAGCTCCCTCTGCCACTTGGGATGTGCTGTCGCTTCCATGGAAACAGAATCATGAATCCTTTTTTTTTTTTTAATCCCAGGAAATGCCTCCAAACTGCCTTCATTTTGTTTTGTTGTTCTTCCTAGACAAGTCTGCCTCATGTGCAGGCTGAGGCTGTAGGACTTCTGCTGTTATTTAATGTAGAAATGTCCTTTCAGGGAACCAAATTGAGTGCAACGTTAATTTAAGTGGAAAATTATCCTCTCTTTTCCAAGGATTTCCCCTCTTCTGCCTGGGGCTCCTTTGCCAACGTTGGCCTTGCAGTTCGGATGGCACGTGGGTGTTAAAATATTCACTGATCTCCCTGCATCTGCCACGGTCAAGAGAAAAGAGAATCACAGAATTATGGAATATCCTGAGCTGGAACCACTGGGATCATCCAGCCCAGCTCCTGGTCCTGCACAGACACCCCAAAATCCCACCCTGAGCATCTCTGGGAGTGCTGGTCAAACCCTCCTGGAGCAGATTTGGGAATGTGCCCATTCCCTGGGAGCCGGGGCAGTGCCAGCACCCTCTGGGGCAATCCCCAGGATCTCTCCTGTGGGGACTGGCAGTGGTCAGGACATGGATTTTTAGGCTCCAGGCTGTGCCCTGAGCCCTGTGGCAAAGCCAAAGACAAACTCTCTCAGTTTGGCCTGGGGAATCGTGAGGAGGATCCCAAAACAATCCCTGTAAACAATCCCTGTGGATTTCCTCCTCCTACACCTGCTGTTTCTCCAGCTTGTTCCCTGGCAGAGATGTTCACAAAAAGGTGCTGCCCTAAAGGACCAGCCCTATCCATTGTACCCAAACACTGGATAAACGAATCTGTCTCTCAATAACCTTTGCTCTGAGCCCTCTGGAGAAATCAGAGTTCTGCGAGTGGTTACGTGAGCCCTCCTGGATCGTGACAATCCTCTCCCGCAGCAGGTCCAGGTACAACCTTGCAGTTCACCCTCAGCTCTCCCACCAACCCCAGGGTGATTTCCATGGCCTCGTTAAGGGCTGGGGGTTGGACTGGAAGGACGTGGAGCTGCTGGAGAGAGTCCAGAGGAGGAACCAAGGACAGGCAGCAGCTGGATGGGAGAAGTGCTCCTGTTTTGGGAAGCAGCCAGGAGCTCCAGGTTAATCCTAGAAGGAGGTGCAGGGATTCAGCAGAATTTCAGAACTCAGCGTGGTACAAGCGCTCAGGAGAGCAGAGTCCTGGTCTGAAGCCACCCCACAGAATTTTCATGGAATCCTGGAATGGTTGGGGTTGGGAATGGACCTTAAAGCTCATCCAGTGTCACCCCCTGCCGTGGGCAGGGACACCTCCCACTGTCCCAGGCTGCTCCAACCTCGCCTTGGACATCCCAGGGATCCAGGGGCAGCCACAGCTGCTCTGGGAATTCCATCCCAGCCCCTCCCCACCCTCACAGGGATGAATTTCTTCCCAATATCCCACCTAACCCTGCCCTCTGGCAGTGGGAATCCATCTCCCCTTGTCCTGGCACTTCAGGTCCTTGCAAAAACTCTCTCCCCATCTTTCCTGAAAACTCTGTCTCCATCTTTCTTTTAGGTTCCCTCAGGTCCTGGAAGGCCACAATGAGGCCACCCCAAAGCTTCTTCTCTCCAGGCTGGACAATCCCAATTCCCTGAGCATTTCCTCCCTGCAGAGCTGCTCCACCCCTCTGATCATCCTCCACTCCTCGGAGAAAGAGAAACCAGGATAAGGTGGGAGTGACCAGGGCGACACAAACCCTTGTGGGAGCAGATTGTGGAGCCAGCTCAGCTCCCAGGAGGGCTGAACTATTGGAATCATGGAATTGTCAAGGCTGGAAAAGTTCTCCAAGAACATCGAATTCAACTTTCAACTCAACACCACCACGTTCAGCACCAAACCACATCTCCCAGCGCCACATCCCCACGTTTTTTGAACACTTCCAGGGAAAAGGAAGCTGTAGGAAAGGAGGAAACTTTGCTTCCTCGTGTCCTTGGACCAACTTGCCACGCACAACGAATGATTTTGGCTGCCCAGGAGAATTCTCCCAGTGCTCCATCTGCAACGCCGAGCCATCCACAAAACCCACAGCGTTGGTTCCAACAGTCTCACAACAGCCTGGGGGAAACTTCACTCCTTTCTTTCTTTTTCTAATTCCATTCCTATCTCTTCCTATCACCCCCTCCATCTCGCAAACAATTAATTATAACGCTCCACCTAAATTATAAATTACCAACTTTTTTTTTTGGGGGGGGGGCACGAAATTAAAAAAAAAAAAAAGACTTAAAAATTCTGCGAGGCTGAGATGTCAAGGCTGGGGGGAAGCAGCTGTTTTGGAAATGTTGCCTTTTTCTTTGTTCCGAATGCTATTTAAACATTGGCAGGGGGCCTCATTAAAGATGAATCGATGAATTAGTAAGTAGTGTTGTAGCCAGAAGAGACAGCATGTGCTCCTGTGGTGAAAACAGATTTACACAAAAGAAAAGGGAAGGGGCGGAGGGGGGGGGAGAAAACGCCCCCCTCTCAACGTGCAACAAAGTCGGTGTTTTACAATATTCTATCAGGATCCATCAGAATTTCCAATCTAAATTCATATTTGGGGGCTTGGAGAAGTTGGAGCTGGCAGCCAAGTTTCCTCTGGGCTAAAATGGAATAGATAAGTTTGGAGCCCCGGAGCGTTTTGGTTACCAAAATGTTATGAAGTGTGAAATAATAATAATTAGGGGGTACGGCATGGGAATCGCAAACCAGATCTAATCCAGCTGCAAAAGCAAAGAGAGATGTCAGCCCAGCCACCAGCACCGATGGCTGCAGGCGTTCATGTGGAAACGGCACCCTCAGGAGTGGGGGCAAACCTCACTTTTGGCACCAGACTTTGAGGGGAGTCCTGGAAAAAAAGGGTCAGAGTCAGCCATGGAACTGCAGAGGGACCCACGGGGTGACCAGGGCAGAAACATCAAGGCACAGACCCCGAGTGGAGCTGCCTGTCTGGCTCTGAAGGCAAACAAGCCCAGCCCTGTCACAGCTCCTGCCCCAGCACGGGTCTGCTTCTGGCCGTTCCCTCCTGCTCCAGCTCCAGGAGGTGTAAAACAGGAGCAAGGTGGAATTGCCACACCACAGCAAGGGGAAAGGAGCTCCCAACGTGCCTGGGATGCCACCTGCCTGTCCCCAGCTGGCCCGGGGTGTGGCATCAGACACCTGGGCACCAAGATCCCCCTCCTTGTGCCACCAGACACCTCCCCAGGTGCCACCAGACACCCTCCAAGGCCCACCTTCACACACAAACTCCCCAGGTGCCACCAGACCCCTCCTCAAGTGTCACCAGACACCTCCCCAGTGCCCCAGCCACCTCCCCAGGTGTCCCTGACACCTCCCCAACTGTCCCAAATACCTCCTCAAGTGTCCCCAGACCCCTTCCCAAATGTCCCAAACACCTCCCCAAGTGTCCCCAGACCCCTCCCCAAGTGTCCCCAAACAATTCCCCTGAAATTTTGGTGTTGTTTTTTTTCTGGAAAATTATAGGATAAACTATAGGAGAAATAACCCACTATTAATCAATAATTAATTACTGATAATCCACTATTATCACCTGTTGTCACTCCAGGAGGATTGACTGGACTGACCAACAATGTCAGGTTGTGTTCTGACTCGGTCAGTGTTTGCTTTTGGTTTGGTTGGGTTTTTGTACTACTACATTTTTATTTTTAATATTCCTAGTCAAGAACTGTTCTTCCTATTCCCATATCTTTGCCTGAGAGCTCCTTAATTTCAAAATTACAATAATTCAGAGGGAGGGGGTTTACATTCTCCATCCCAATGGAAGCTCTGGCTGTTCTCTGGCAGACGCCTGATGCTGTTTTACACCACAACGACACAGACTCTGACCTCAGAAGGCCAAAAATGACTTTTATTTTTGGGATGTGTCTCCCTTTTAGACTATTTCACACAGAGCAGTTGGATTGGGGACACAAAGACAAACCTCTTCACTCCCATTGCTCAGAGCAGAGGGACAGCAAGAAGTCCCTCCTGGGAAAGGGATGAATAACAAAGTTACGGTTCCAAAAACATTTCTCCTGTTTACAGAAAATTCCCTGGGAAAAGAATTTCAGAAAACCAAAACACCTCAGGCAGGAACCAGGGCTACAGACACCTGTCTTTCCAAACCAGGACAGATGTCCAGGATATTGGGAAGCCCCTTCCAGAGGCTGTTGGAAAGTCCCTTTAGAGGGAGGATCCTGATTTCACCCTCAGGTGTCCCCAGCCCTCTCCATGCTGGATGTGGAGTGTGAACGGCTCCATTTCCCCTTCACACCAACTGCTGAGACCTTGGTGTCATTTCACATTTGTTATCAGGGACACGAAGAGCAGATTTTTTTTTAATTTTAATTAACTTTCTGTCCCTTAGCTCCTCCCCGGGTGCTTCGCTCACATCATTATTCCCTCCCCGTGACCGTGACCCAAATTGAGCTGGGATCATCCTCAGGAGCAGGACCAGCTCACCCTGGGCAGCCACACCAGACCCGACTCGATGGCTTCAGTTGGATCAGCCCGGAGGGTCCTCTCAGACACCTTTATTAGCCTTGAAACACATAATCACACAATTATTATCTGCAGGTGATTTTATTGAAGAGCTCTGGGAATCAGGGGCACGGGGTACAGACCCAAACATGACTCCCACATGGATTCCAGATGGACGTGTTTTTATACCCTTTTGTTGTATATCTATACATAAAAATCATTAATATATATTAATTAACCATCAATATACATTCACTATTATATTAATCATTATCTATTAATCATATTGTTCTATTGTATACATTGATCTTATCCCAGCGTCAATTCTTGTCGTTTCCACCAGGCCCCCCAAAGATCGCTTCTCATGATTCTTAAACAATAATCATATTCCATCCCAAACAATCATTACAATTAACAATCACAGCATTTATCACATGATGATTGTGCAGGTGCAGTTTCACATGATCCAGTAAAGACAAAACCTAAACCTTGTTTCCAGGGCCTTCAGAGCTTTGGTTCCCTTTCCCAGGCCTATCCAGGCCCATCCAGGCCTGACCTTTCTTCCCACCTCCCCTGAATCTATTGTGTACAATTCCAGGATTTTTAGAAACATTTTAACCCTATGCTATCACCTTCAGTCTGACTGGACCCCACAGCACAGGAAAATCAGGTGCCAACAGGGTTTTTTTTGTCTGTTTTATAACTCACAGCTCTACAGGAACACATTAATTTAAACCCTCCCTCCATTATTCCCACCACTCTGCACCAGCTGGGGGAAAAACAAACTGGTAAAACAAGGGGAAGTTTGGGGAATAAATAGAATTTAACTCCTTAAAAATCAAGTGGATTGCTGGCAAAATAAAATGCCACTCAGCAGAAATGAAGGGGAAGAGATTTAGACCATAAGCCACACCCTGATTTCAGTGAATTACTGGAGAAAATAAAATAAAATATTGAGGATGGGGAAAATTCTCCAGGAGGTTCTTTTCTAGCTCAGGTTGGCAAGCACCAAGAGAAATGCCAAAGGTAAGGTGAAATGTGAATTATTTAAATCAATGGGACAAAAATGCTAAAAAAAGGCTGAGAGAGAACAGCGAGACAGAGGGATATAAAATAATAGTAAAAAAAAAATTGGTTGAGAAACAATTGGGGTTTTAATGTCTGAGAAATATTAAGGTTGCAGCCCTGAAATTGTTAAAAAGTCCTTCAGCAGAACACGCCTTAAAAATAAATAAAATAATAAACAAATAAATCTCAGGTCTCTCTTCTCCTAAACCACCGTGGCTCCCACTCGAAATGTTTGCTTCATCCCAGGGCTGCTCCTCTGCCTTCACTGCACTTTCCCGAGATTAGGTCATAAAAAAAAAAAAAAAATTAAAAAAAATATTGTACCTTAAAAAAAAAGAAAAAAAGAAAAAAAAATAAAAGGAAAAAAAATAGAAGTACTTGGATCTATTGATTTGTGCTGTAGCAAAGCCCCTGACATTCCAGCACGATGAAGATATTGCTCTGGACCCTGTGTGCCTCCTCATACTTCTCCTCTGCTTATGAGTGTCTCCAAGGATGGTATTAAAGATATTGTAGTTCCCACTTTCCGACTCTGGGATATCAGCAAGATCCTCCTGTGTAAAGAATAATTATCAGCACTGCTGTTACCTCTAGTAAGTGTGTAATTACATGCTCTGCTTTGTGAGCTGTAGGCTGTGCAATTTTAAATTATACAGTAAGGACAAATTCGCCCCCTTTTTCGCCACCTTCTTCCAAATAATAATAATAATAATAGTAATCATCATCATCATCATTATCAACGTCATGGTGAAAGAAAGAAAACCTTCTTCTCTGGTAGCATTAGCAGTTTGATTTTAAGGCCGGAAGGAGCCTTGAAATCGAAATTTTTTTTGCTCAAAAATAGAAGCAGGTTAATATGGGGAGAAAGGGAATGAATAAAAGGACAGAAAAAAACCCCTTAACAGGGAATGAGAGCGGGAGTGGAGTTAGATCTGATCCCCCTCACCCCACAGAACCTGCCCTGGTGTTATGGGGAGGGCTGGGCAGTGCCAGGGGCCGGAATGGTGTCCCCACAGAAAGGAAAAATCCATTTTCCAAACATCAACTCCAAACAAGAAACACCATCTCGAGCATTTAATCCCGACCCTGGCCAAAATAGAAGATAAAAGCCTCGGGAAACCAGCCCAGGCGTGTCCCTGGTCCAGGGATCAGATGTCACAATGACCGTCACCCCAACCAGGGGCTCCCCAACCATCCCAGGGAAGGGTTTGTCCTGCTTTAGGGCAAATCTGGGAGGAATTGGGGATGCAAACACCAAAAAATCACCCCAGGACAGGGTTCCTCATCAAAATGACACCACAACCAATGTCCAGGCACGGCTGGGAGCCACCAAACCCTGCTCTGTGCCCACACGAAGGAAGGAGATGAATTTATTGGGACTGCACAGAAAACAAGGGATAAACCCCAAATTCATCTGCAGGTCTAAAAAAGCAGCTCAGGAAAAGGACAGAAACTTTTTTTTTCTTTCCCCTGAACAGAGAAGCAGCTCTCCAGCTGCTTTATTCATCTTTTAAAGAGAGTTAAAAGAGTTGATATTTGCTGCAAATTTGGTTCACGGCTCTATTTTTATTTTCCTGCTCCCACCAAGGTTTGCATCTATTTCATGTTCCCTCCAGGGAAAGTTTTATAGTGATTACTGGGGAGAAAGCCAAAAGGGACCTCTATAAATACACCTCGAAACGCTCCAGGATTTAAATCAGATCGTTCCTGTGGGTTATTTCAAGGATGGGGCTTGCAGGGAGTCCTGGGGAATGCAGTGGTTTGGATCCAACCTTCAATGAAATTCTGTAGGAATGTCACAAGATGGAAAACTCGTTATGGCATTATTTACTAATTGGGGATTTTTTGTTGTTGTTGTTGTTGATTTCCAGCGGCTTTCATTCCCAATAAGAGAAGCTGTAATTGCAGCAACGTTCTCATAAAGTAAATATTCACAGGAGGAAAACCAGGTTGGGTCAGGTCCTGAGGGCACCCAGGGGCTTGGGGAGTTTTCTCTTAAGCTGATCTTGCCTACAACGGGCACAAATAGATTGATAATTTGGGAATTTTTGTTTGCAAGCTGCTCTTTGGAAAGGAAAACTGGCAGTTTTATTTGCAGAGCAATTACAGGAGATTATCTGGAAGCCCAGGACTGTGTTTTATGGCTCAGGCCGTAAATAACTCCAAAGGGATGGAAACAACTTGGGCTTCACTTCTCCTCCATTCCCAATATCCTGCTAGAAATCAATTCTCCCACTGCAGCCAAATTCAGGCAACATCCCAGGGCTTGGAATGAGCTGGACTTTGAGGTCCCTCCCCAAATCATTTTGGGATTCTGGCAATAAACAAAGAGCAAGGGAGGTGAATGAAGTGGAGAGAGGGGAAAAACACCTTCCCAGGGTCACCAGGGGGTTGGGTATGGAACCAGCCCTGGAATTTGAGATTCCCAACTCCCAGCCAGGAGTGCAGGGCCTGGAGGGATTGGAAAAAAAAACCTCTCTGGGGTTTTCCAGCTTCCAATGGAAGGACAAACCTCGCACAGCCAGGAGCACTCTGGGTGTTAGAAAATACTTGGAATTTTTAAACTCCTCCAGGTCACCTCTGAGGCAGAGAGAGTTGAACAGATGAGGCCAATCCATTGAATTTCAGGTCAATTTGTGGCTCGATCCTGCCTCTCCAAAGCCTGCATTAATCCTGCTGTGGATCTACAACTTACTCGCCGTAGTTTAGGGAAGGAGCTGACTCCCAGTGCCAAAGGCAATGATGGGATGTGTGTAACTGGGGTGGAAATGCTCATCCAAAACCAAAAATCACATTTCTACTGATGGATAGACCGGTTCTTCTCTCCTGGCTCTGCCTGTTTGCAGTGAGCAGGAGAAAAAAAAAATATGCCATCATTGTTTCATTTTATTTTTATTTACCAGAAAATAGTGGGAAACCGTCTCCTTTCCCCCTGTTTCAGCGTGTGGGATTTAACACAAGATCCAAAAGGTCTCCAGCAGTGCTGAAGATGCATTTTCTGCTCCTGTTTTACAGCTCTGAGGTGGGAGGCAGGGAGGGCAGCTGGGATTCAGCTCCCTCTGGAATCCAGGGAGATTCGGGGACCAGCTCACCTTGGAAAAATCCTCCCTGTTAGATCTGAGTCGATGCTGGAGGGCGTTTTTGGAGCAGCCCCAAAGACTGAGGATCGAGAACAAGGTGAGGGAGAGGCACGGCTGGGACGTGCGAAATAGGAATGAAGTCAAGCATGCAAAATTGTCATTAAAATTTACCAGGCCAGGGACTAAATATCTGCCTCTCCCTTTCCGAAGGCTGATGGAGAGAATCTTATCAAAATTAATAGGCCCTGAGTCAACAGCAGGCCATAGGAATAAAACAGGAGGCCACGGAAATTACTCCAAAATCTACAAGGGCAGGGGAAGTTTTAAATAAGTTTTCTTTCCTCATGTGCTCATATCAACAGCAGGAAAAGCTGAAAAGGAGCCTAGAAAAAAGAAATAATTCTATTTCTAATGAAATGCTATGAGGAAGCAGGGGGAAACTCACTGTTGTATCTTGAAATATAAAATTATTTGGCCGGAGCTGAGAGGATTTTGCTGCTGTGTTACATCTCAGGTGAACCTGAATGGTTTTTACTGGACTTGAGGAAGTTTGTGTGAATGTCATGTTTAATCTGTGGCTTTGGTGTTATTGGGTTTATTTTGTTCTGGGACACAGGAAAGGCTCTGTCCACACTTAACAACAGGTACCTCACTGCAAGAAAATCATAAATCGAGGGATGAGGTGTAAATCAAGGAGTCAGGCAAAGGGCTGAGACACTGATTGAGGTAATAAGGAAATAAAAATAGAACTTTGGGCAACAAAAAACTCTCAAAAAACCCCAAACCAAACTAATGAAAAACCCCAAAACAAACAGCAACAAACCAAACAAAAACCCACAAAAGAAAACAAATAAACAATGACAAAAAAAAACCCCAAACCCCCTCTAAAAAAAACCACCACCAAAAAACCCAACTACAACTGCAAAAAGACCTCAAAACAAATCAAAAATCCCCAAACAAAAACCCCAAATGCTTTTCCTGCTGCTTCAACTCCTTTTTTTCCCCCACCCTACCCCTGTACATCCCAGTCCCACTCCAAGGAGGGCCAGTGATTTGTTCCCCCAACTCCATCAATAAAAACTTCAGCATCCTCTGGTGAAAGATGCCCCAAAACTGCTAAAATTCATTAATAAACACCTTCTCTACACACAGGAGAGCTTTAACCCTTTTTTTAACCCTTCAAAACCAGGAGGTTGTTGTCCTGTGACTTCCACCACAAATCCATATAAATGTTAAGTGCAGGGTTGTTTATTTTTTTTTTCTCCCTGGCAGCTCTTCCAAATTTCTTAGGACAGATTTGGTTTCTCCGTTTCAGCTCAGTGAGGGAAAAAAGCTGTAAAATTTCAGCTTTGGATGATCTTTTCTCTCTCTGAGATCCAGAGAACCCAATCTAATTTCTTTGTTACTTACAAAGGCAGTTTTGAAAAGCATCCTCAGGCTGCCCCATCCCCTTTTTCTCTCAGATTTTGAAGGGATCTCTTCTGCCAGCCCTTAATTGACAGTGAAAAGCTGATTTCTGGAGCCAGCGTCAGGTACTGAAGGTGAGTGATCAAAACACTGCCCCTGTAATAAATCACTGGAGCCCAGGTCAGGGGCTGCAGTTCAATAAAGAAACACTCTGCACCTCGCAGCTCCACAGTGACCCGGCTAATTGACCTCACGGTGCTCCCCCCATTAATCATCCTGGCACGGGGGGCAAGAGGCAGCTCCCCTGCACGGGGCTGGGGGTGGGAACGCCAGGTGAGATGGAATCAGGGACAATTCTTCCTTAATTAACTCGCTGGGCTGGGAGGTGCCACCGGTCTGCTGGTGGAGCAGCAGGAATGAGGTGGTTTATGAGGCTGTTTTACACCACGACGACACAGACCCCGAGATTCACAAGGCTGAAAATTATTTTTACATCACAACGACACAGAATCTGAGTTTCAGAGGGCTGGAAATGACTCCTTGATTTCTGGGATGTGTCTCCCTTTTATGCTATTTCACACAGACCAGCTGGATTGGGGACACAAAGACAAACCTCTTCACTCACATTGGTCACAGCAGAGGGACATCACAGCGGAGAATTTCAGAGATGCTCCAGCTCCAGGAATTGCTTGTGGTGTCAGGAAACCCCACAACTGACAGAGAGTGCTTGATTTACAGAGACCCTGAGCGCTGAAAAACCGAGTTCCTGGAAACTGAGCATCCCCATTTCTGCACAGCCTCACATTTCTGGGAGAGCCACACTCCAACCCTTCCCCGAAAGCCTCTCCTCTCCTCTCCTCTCCTCTCCTTCCCCATTTTTCTCCATTTACGGGCACTGAATGCTTGAACGCTTCCCCGGCAGCGATTCCGAGGCAAGGACAATCCCCTCGGAGCGCCAGACACAGAACCTATTAATAAGCAAATGGAGAAGAGCTGGCATATATTTCTCCTTGTTTAATTCAGCAGCCACCAGAGCCTGAGCTCTCCTCTCCAGAGGCTCAGGCAGGCTCAGGCAGCAGCCTGGGACATGAACTCAATGCTCAGCGTGGAGCAAACAGCCCCAAACTCATCCCACATCCCTCATCCCACATCCCACGCGAGGGAGGTGTTCCTGTGGACAGCCAGGTCTGGATTTTTGGGGGAAGGAGGCTTTAATCCCCCACGCCGTGTTTGGTTTGATTTTGGGGGTGGGAAGGATGTGGAGTTTTGGAATGACACGCTCTGCAGAGCTGGGGAGCTGTGGGAAAGGGGAGCAAGCCCTCATTCCCAACTGGAAAACCATCCCTGTGCTTCTGGGGGTGTCTCAACCCTCTCCTCTCCCACATCCCAGGGGCTGGGGAGGGGAGCAAGGCTTCATTCCCAACGGGAAAACCATCCCTGTGCTTCTGGGTGTGTCTTAACCCTCTCCTCTCCCACATCCCACCTTCCAATTATTATTATTATTCAGGCTTTAATAACGATATACTCTAACTCGCCTTGGTTTATTGTGTTTATTTTCATACGGTGTTTTGGTACAATGGATATTATTGGTCATTTGGAACGACACCTCCCAGCTGTTTTTTCCAAGTGAACAACAGGTTAGAAAAATGCCAGCTGCTGAAGGTCTTTCACCTTCCAAGGACTGGTTTTGATTCTTCTTTACAATTCCTCAGGCCGGTGTGAGAAAGTTGTGTGATGATTTCAGACTCTGCTGTTGCTGCCTAAACCCTAAAAATTCCTCTTTGAGCACTGCCAGTTCCCACAGTTCCCCTCCTGCAATCCTGAGCAGCCTGAGGGGAATTCAAACCACCCTCTCTGAGAGACACCTTCCAATCTACCTCCCCTTGCTTCAGTGACCACACTTCTGCACCACATCAGGAATTGCCGAATTATTTCCATTATTTTAAAAAGATTTTTTTTTCTGTTATTGTGGCGGGGTTTTTTGTCCCCTCATACACCACAGATTTGGCACAGCCACCCCAAACATTCCCTGGGAAGGGACTGCTGGGTTCTAAGCCAGGCTCAAGGGGAAGGAGGCGATGTAGATTGTCCTCAATGAGTTCTGCGCTTCTCCATCCTAAAAACATCTTCCCCTCTGCTGCTCTGTGTGAAAGGAGGTGGTTCTGCCAAGGAAATACCAACTCCGATAAAGCAAAATACAGGAATCCACTTTTTTTTTGGCCATTAAACTGAGCAAACACAATTGATGGGCCCAACAACCACAGCAGACACAGAACTCCAATTAAGGCAGGGAGCTGACACACTTTGCCAACTCCTTCCAAGCACAGGATGCAAAATGAGGGAATAAAAAATTAAATAAAAATACCCCAAAACTTCTCTGCGTTCTCTCTCACAGCCTGGAACTGGAATTCCTCTGTGCTTTGCTTTTTTTCTTGCTGGGTTTTTTTTTCCTTCTGTGAAGAATGAGTGCAGAAAGCCCCAGGCCCATCTTGTCTTCCCCAGGCTGAATTCTGCACCTTCAGTCCCTGCAAGTGTCTCCAAGTTTGTCTCATTCCTGCACACAACACACCCAATTTGCTTACACATACCCCAAAAACGTCCTGTGAGGAGAACAAAAGCCAAAAATCCTCAACACCCTCTCCCCCCAAACCCAATGATCTCTGGATAATTACCCTGGTAAATTCATAATAAATTTATTTATTATTATTATTATTACCTCACCCACCTCCACTTCCCTAAAACTCCCATCCTGGCCCTTCCCAGGCTGCCAACTGTGGTGTGTTTAAATCCCAGGCTGTGTGACAACCCTGCTGGGCATTTCCTGCACTTGAAATCACGGGCTTGTCTTTCACTCTGACACTTCCTCCAGTGCAGCCCCATCACGGGAGTGCTCCAGTGACACGTGGAATACAGAGCAGGAATTTTAATGCCTCCAGCAGCTCGTCACACCTTTCATCCTCCTGCCTTCCACCTCTGCTCTTCCTGCTGGATGCGCTGGGGTGGCCCAGAGAATGACAATAAATGACAGCAAGTGACAATAAATGACAATAAATGACAATAAAGGACAATAAAGGACAATAATCTCAGGGCTGATGCACCACTTTTCATCCCCCTGGGTTGCTGAGTGATTTTCATGTTTCACCTGTGATTTGCTGCCTCGTTGCTGCCCCAGAACTTTGGTGGAGTTTTAGAACCATGGGCAATCACAGGGTGGGTTCCAGAAGGAAAAAAAAAATGGGAATAACCCCATTAGAAAATGGGAATAACTCCGTTAAAAATGTCCAAATGGCCTTGATGAAGAAGACGTGTTGATTTATTTCAAATCCCAGTTGCTAAGGGCTGTTTGTGATTATTTTGGATGTGCCTGTTCTGCCTGTTCGCTCCGTCCACACGTACAGGCCTTTAAAATCAATCATTCGATCAAAACTTATAATTTATGGAAACTTTGTCGTTTCAAGGTCAAGCCTTCACGGCAGCCCCTGCGAAATAAAGCTTCCTGTTTCCCTGCTGCTCTGATTTCTTAGAATATATATTTAAAAAAAATTAAAAATAAACTCTTCCTTATGAAATCAGCTCCACACAATTGACTCTGCTTGGATGTCACGACTGACAGCCTTGCTCTGTGAAGGGCGACCCATGTGGACAATTCCCAGCCTCAGAGGAGGGAAATAAAAATTCCATTTCACTGGAAATCCCGGCTCTCACCCGGGGCAAAGCAGAGCTCTGTAAATCCTCCGTAAAACCCGGCTCCGTTTGACTTCAGAGCTCCTGAACAAGCGGCGGGTCAGACCCAGCCTCTGCTGGTGGCTGCTGTGATTCTCCCAAAAAACAGCTCCTGTCAATGAATAAAAGGTGTGTTTCGGTATAAAACCTGCCACACGCACACAGATGCCCAAACAGTAAGAAATTCCAACTGAACACGTTATTGTCCCAAAGTTCCACCAGGAACAGCCTGGAAGCTGCTGCAGGGCTGGCGGGAAATGGGTTTGTAGAGAACTCTCCAAGCCTGACGGAAGGCTCACACGGTCTGGGTCTGTGAGACACAAACCCTGAGACAGAAAATGCCGAGTTAGAAATGCCACAGAACGGGACAGACTTTGCTGGGACAGAAACGGAACTGGGAACGAGTTCCAAAGGATGGCCTGGCAAATAAAACCAGATTCTCTGGAGAAATACAACCATGAAAGGTGAATATATGGAACATATAAATATGAAAATAGAACCACGAAAGGTGAATACATGGAACATACAAATATGAAAATAGAACCATGAAAGGTGAATACATGGAACATACAAATATGAAAATAGAACTGTGAAAAGTGAATATATGGAACATACAAATATGAAAATAGAACCATGAAAGGCGAATATATGGAACACACACATATGAAAATAGAACCATGAAAGGTGAATATATGGAACATACAAATATGAAAATAGAACCATGAAAGGCGAATATATGGAACATACAAATATGAAAATAGAACTGTGAAAGGTGCATTGTAGTAGGACCCACGAGGGGTGATTTTAGGTTATTTCCTTTAAGGCATTAACAGCACTGTGTGGCAAAAGCTGATAGGCCAGAAAGCACATATAATGTTTGGTAATTAGGAAATAGTTTGGGCTTCTNAGGTGAATAGATGGAACATACAAATATGAAAATAGAACCGTGAAAGGTGAATATATGGAACATACAAATATGAAAATAGAACCGTGAAAAGTGAATATATGGAACACACAAATATGAAAACAGAACTGTGAAAGGTGCATTGTAGTAGGACCCATGAGGGGTGATTTTAGGTTATTTCCTTTAAGGCATTAACAGCACTGTGTGGCAAAAGCTGATAGGCCAGAAAGCACATATAATGTTTGGTAATTAGGAAATAGTTTGGGCTTCTGATTGTGATGGTGTGAATTGTGACATCTGTATTGTCTCACCCTTCTCATGAGGCTGAAAATGGAATAAATTTTTTTAAAACACCTCTCAGCTGCCCCATCTCTGGGGCAGAAAAGGGATAATCTGACAGAACTGGTGCCCCACGTGAGGCAAATAACTCAGCTGATTTGTCTGACTTGTCAAAAAGCCCCAAAATACGGGTATAATCCGACAAGATTATTATTACTGAGCCCAAATCTCATTCCCTTGGGGCAGGAGGGCTTTATCCTGCTGGGGGTGGCACCCTGGGCATGCCACCAGTGCCACCAGTGCCACCAGCACAGTGTCACCAGCACAGTGACAAAGGAGCTCTCGGTGCCCTTCAGGTTCCCTGGGTGATCTCCCCAGAAATGCTGGAATATTTTCCGAGTCATTTCCACGTCCCTGGTCAGCCAAAAAAAAAAACCAAATGAGGAGGGTAATGAATGGCAGCGCTGCCCTTTGGAGGACCAAAGTTATTATCCTAATGCACGGGGAGGAATGATGCATTAAGGCATTAAAGAATCCAAACAATCACATTAATGCCTGACAGCATAAGCAGGAAACAAAAGATGAGAGCTGCAATCCAAACCATATGGCTTAATAACTAATCTCTCATTTAAGCATCGTTATTAAAACGCCTCCTGAACGGTTGGGCCTTACCAGGACACCTCAGCGTTGTTATTTTACATATTCAGGGGTTTTTTTTCTCTCTCTCCTCCCCTGCTCCTCTCCCTGCTTTTTTCCCCTCTCTAAAAGTGGTTTTTTTGTGGGGTTTTTTTTGGGGGGGAGGAGGAGGGAAAGATTTTCAACCTGTTTCTCCTTTCGTAAAGTCCAAATCCTACGTCAACACCATTAAGCCTCCCCAGCCATAACAAATGAGGGTTGTCAGCTGGGCTCACTTGAGACGCAAACTGCAGCTAATATTACTCAAGATGCAGATGTTTTCTGTCTCTTTCCGTTGGGGAAAAAAAAAATAAAAATAAAAACAAAGCGTTATTCAGATGGATGGATGATGAATCGCTGTCGATCCGAAGAGGATGGCACGAGGTTGCAGGAATGTCAGGTGGAGGAGACGTGTGTGAGCACTGAACTCCTCCCCGTGGGTTTCCTGAAATAATTCCTGAATCGTCGTGGGGCTGGGCCACACCAGCTCTCCCTTAACAAAACACCCCCAAAATGGGTTGTGTTAAAACGTTTGGCCCTCAAATGGCACTCAGACAGATCCAGCTGGGGCATCTGTCCCACAGAGAATTCCCAGTAAAACCACCGGGATCATTTTCAGCTCTTACAGAAGTTTCTGGGAGTTTCGGGAGCTCTTTAAGTGCCCCCAAATCAGGTTACACCTGACTCTGCAGAGCAAAGCTACCCCCCAATGACTTCAGCCCCACAAACTGATGAAAAACTGTCTCCAATCTGCTTTAAATGATCATTCCCAATATTATCAATACCAATGCGAAGCATCGAAAGTTATTTAAATGCCTCGAGGGAAAAAAAATCTTAAAAAATCAGCATCTGTTTTACTCAGCCCCTGTAACTCTTCTGTGAATTTGTTTGAAAGAAGGGAAATTTTGGTCAGATAGATGGAAAGAAATCCTCTCTGTGAGGGTGGGGAGGAATTGGGATGGAATTCCCAGAGGAGCTGTGGCTGCTCCTGGATCCCTGGGAATGGAGCAAATCCCAGCCTGGAGCAAATTGGGATTGTTGGGGTTGGAGCTGGATGATCTTTAAGGTCCCTTCAACCCAAACCATTCCATGATTCCCCGATTATTTTATTTTCATTCCTCTCTCTCTACAGCTTTTGATATTTTAATGTATTTATTTCACAGATTGACACCAATGGCAGAAAAAAAAATAACTGAATTTGAAGCATTTCAAAGCTTGGGAAAACTTCAAACCCTGAGCCAAGGACTGGTCCTTAAAATAATGTTTGAACAACAGGTGCTGGAAGGAACTACCCAAGTGCAGGTGTGGGAAAAGGCTTCAAAAAAAAAATCTCCTAAAGCAGCACCTTGAATTTATTTTTAATTGAAGAAAAGGTTTTTTGGAGGAGCTGGAAGGAGGTAAGGAGAAGAAATAAAAATCATTTTGTATTGCACCAGAACACAGGGTTAGGGGTTTAACAAAATACTTTACAGCTCTGTGAGTTTTCCAGGAAAAAAAAAAACCCAAAAAAGAGAATAAAAAAGTACACGGAGAGTTTTTCCTCCTGGAGCAGCAGCAGCTGCACTTTGTGCTTCAGCAGACACAAATTCCTCCTGAGCTGCTAAATAAATGCTAATGATCAGGATCCTTCTTTTCTTTGGGTTTTGTTTTTTATTTTCCCCCTCTCCTTGTAAAGATTTCTGTGGGGTAACTGAAGGCTCGGATTTATCTCCATTAGAGCACACTGTTTTCATTCAGGAACACTTGACTGGAAAACATCCAGAGTTGGAAATGTTGATGATGGGTTGGGGTTTTTTCCTCTTTCTTCCTTTTTTTCTTTTTCTTCCTTGTTCTATTCTGCTTTGTTTTCAGAGCAGTTTAACAGAGGGTGAAATGCTACAGAAAAATCAAAGTTGCAATAAAAATGAGCGTGAGAATAACTCCCAGATTTAACCAGGCTTGGCCTGAAAGCAGGTATGTCAGGCGTGGAAACTCCAGTTATA
>VZDJ01000331.1:880049-933402 GCA_008694505.1 Cyanoderma ruficeps
CACCCAGAGCTGGACACAGCACTCAGTGTCCATCCTGAACTGAGACACCCAGAGCTGGACACAGCACTCGAGGCGTGGCCTCACCAATGTCGAGTCCAAGGGAAGAATGACCTCCCTGCTCCTGCTGGACACACTGTTGGTCCCTGCAAAGGTTTCCAGCACAACCACGGACCTTCTGGAAGGAGCAGAAGGAATTTCGCTGTGGGTTGGATGGCAGAGTGAGGCAGAGGATGATTTGAGACCTGTTCTCGTGCGTGGCCTCAAGGAAGGGAACTCTGTGGGGTGCTGGGCACAATTCCTCAACAATTCCTTTCCCACCTGGGCACTGGGAGTTGGAAAGAGGCAAAAAGCAAAGCTCCTCAACCTGCAGAAATGGTCATCCTTCCCTTCCTCCAAAGGAACCAGACTCAGAGAATCTACCTGAGATTTCTAGCTGGCGTTTTTTGGGGAGTTTTGGCTTTTTTAAGGGAAGGCAGAGATTTTAACTCAGTCAAAACAGCAATTTTCTGAGAAAGAGTTTTAAAGCAGGGTGGTTTTAATCAACCTCAGCTCCAATTCACCTGTCCCACAAGTAATGCAAAATTTCCTCCCTTTAAGGACAACAAAAAAAAAGGTAGGAAACGTTCTAGCCAAGGCAGGACCGTTATTCATTTAAAACCACACCAGTCAGATCTTGCCAAAAAGCACATTTAAACCAGATACAAAAACCATTCAGAACTCAGGGTCACCCTTAGGATCGATTTTGGGAATAACTGAGCTAGCAGGGAACGCTCAGAGGAGAGCCTGGCCAGACTCCCCCTCTCTGTCAGACCCTGCTCCAGCACCCCCCGTCCTGCTCTCCCTCTCCTTGGGATGCTCTGGGAAGGAACAAGTCCATGGATCCAGGGCTGATGTCCCCTGGTGCCCATCCAGCTCTGCTCCAGCTCAAAAAAAAATAAAACAAACCAACCCTCAAGTTGTTCATGAAACCCAAACAAGTATTTATAACTTCCTGACAGCCTGCAGTGTACAGAGCTTTAAAACCCCTGTGAAGTCTGTCTCCCCTCCTTTCTGTCCCCATGATAAAACCCTTTGGGGTGAGCCATTTCTCCCCCAGGTGCTGAGCCGATCCTGGGGACACCCTTGCCTTCCACAGCACCTTTCCAGCACCTCCAAATCTCCCTTCCCATCCCGCCACCAGCCCAAGGCTCAGCTCCACCCACGAGTGTTCCCTGATTTCAAAGATAATGGAAGGCACCAGAGGAAAATCCTCCAAGTGGCAGGTTTAGCTGCCAGGACCAGCAGGAATCCTGGCAAAACCCACAGTGGGACTGCCAGGAAATTCTATATGATGCAGGTGCAAAGAGGTGTTTTGGGGTTTTTTTGGTTGTTGTTGGGAGTTTTTTTTAAATTTTTTTTTTATTCGGACTCATTAAAATATGTATTTTGCAAAATGAATTAAATTCAAACATCTGGGAGGGAGGAGGACAGGCAGGGGCTGGAGAGCAGAGCGAGGTTGGTCCACGCACACAATGACTTTGTCTCCAGTGCAAAAAAAAAATAAATAAAAAAGTGGGTTTGAAAGCCCAGGACTTCACCAGGACCCGCAATTGTGGGAAAGTAACCTGAAGATGCCAAACAACAGGAAATTACCAGAAGAATCTGTCAGCGCAATCAGCTGCTATTTTCATTGTTCTTTGGCAAATTTATACACGGCCGGGAACACCTGGGCTGGCACCCGGCCCGGCCCTGACTAATTGCCAGGGGAGAGGAGCAGTCATTTGTCTTCGCTGGGGTTTCCTACGGCTCGCTCCTCCAAACATGTGGTTTCACTTTTCCCCCCTCTCCCTGCAGGAAATGGCAGGACAGTGAAACGCAGAATAAATGAGCTCGATTCCAAGAGGTTGCCTCCTCAGAGGCCACTCCAAAAATAACTGTCTTGTGAGAGGCTGTTAATAACCCAGATCCTCTGCACCGTCTGCAGCAAAACTGCCTTTCCAAGGCGCGGGGCTCCTCGGCTCCCCCAGCCCCTCGCACGCTCTAAAAACATCGTGGGGGGAAAGAAAGGGAAGGGAGGGAGAGGAGGAAGAGCTGTGAACCCGGTGTGTTCTTGTGGGGAGTTCACGCTCTCTCCAAACTGCACCTCGAAGAAGTCAGGGCTGAGTTTTTCCTTCGCTGCCGCTCTCTCGGTTTTATTCCAGGATTGGAGGAGTTGCTGAGCAGCTCTGTGGTGGCTCCTCAAGGACGTTTCTCTCTCGCTGTCTCCATCTCACGCCTCCACCCCCTTGGAGAACGTGGAATACCTGATCTCAGTGGGACAACACACAAGAAAAATTCCCCAAAAATGCAGGACTGGTCCCCCCAGCAATTTTTACTTTGATCCCTCTCACCCACGGGGACATCCCAAGGTGTGTGGGAGCAAGGCCGTGCTTTCTGTGCTTCGCGTTCCCAGGGTTCAATTCTATTTGCTGCATGTGTCTTATATTAAAAATAAAAAAAACCCAAAAAGGCAAGTGCCTCTCCAAATGCAAGTTGTGAATGGGATTTTAAAGCCCTGTGACAGACACCAGAAGAGTCCCAGCACTCACCTGTGTTACAGCTTTATCTCTGCCCAGGCTCTGACACGCTCAGGGCGCACTTTAAAAGATCACCTCTTTACAAGAACCACCTGTCTAAAGCGACAGCTTTTCCCTTTAACCTCGCAACAGATTTTTAAGGTTAGCATACCACTTAAAAAAAAAAAAATTCAAATGCCCCCTCCTCCCATTACCGCCAAGTCTCAGGCTGTGGTGTCCCCTCTGTGCAGCAAAAATACATTTTGTGTATTTGATGTATTTTTCTTTTAAACCTGGGGTGTTTTCATTTCATTTGGGATGGTCCCAGCAGCAGCATGTTTTATATTGACGTGCACAGCCGCATTTGGGATATTTTCACCTGCACCTTGTCCAGCCCCTACAATGATTTAACATCTTGGCGCTGTGACAGCAAAGAATCACTCGAAACAAAACAAAACAAAAAAACCCCATCCAAACACAAAAACCCATTTAAAACGTACAGCAGACGATCATTAGGGTGGGCAAAGGAACATTTGGGTTTCATTTGGATCCAGCTGCAGCCTCCTGAGCAGGGCAGAACTGGGCCACGGTTCTAAAATGACCCAACTTTCCTCCCCTTCTCCCCCCCCCAAAAAAAAGGGTGAAAACCCCGATGGAACGTTTCCCAGCACGCGGCACGTCGGTTCCGCTGCGGCGCCGAGAGGGCTCAGACTTGGCTTCTCCTCTCTAGGACTGAGATGTTTTGACATGTTTATTTGTTTAATTTGTTTATTTTGACTAGCTCTGATTATAATTGGCAGCAATGAGCAGCATTAACATTAGGCAGTGTCTTAGACTTGTCGGTTACAATAATGCAAAAGGCGTTTGAAGCCAAATTCTCCAAAGGAGTGACAAGAGCTGGGGTTTGGTTCGGGAAAAAGCCGGAGGAGCAAATAGGGCTGGAATTTCATCTCCCCACTGATGGCAGCAGCACAAGGCCGGCCCCTTGAACAAAGTGAAAAATGATTATTGTGTTTAAAATCATAAAATCTGTGGTCTCTAAATCACTGGATTTTTATTCAGAACTATATATATTATCTGTGTTATCTATATTCTCTAAGTATAATATATATTATATTTTATATTATATCTACATTATCTAGATATATATCTATATCTAGCTAATATATATCTATATTCTATATAGATAATAGACAATTATTTGATATATTATTATATAATATATGTTATAAAATAATATATAATATATATTTTATATGTTATATGTAATATAATGTGGAAAATGTACTATATAATGAGATGTATATAATATTATATATCTTATCTATATGTTATCTCTATTGTAATATTTTCCAAGTGCTTTTGCCCTCAGATGCACTCCTTTGGTGCCACGGACAGTGCAGAAGCAGTTCATGATCCTTCACAACCAAATCCCTCATTTATTCCTTGGAGTTTATCCAGGCAATGAACGCTCCCATTGACTTCTCTTCCCCAAAGTCTCACTGGCTTCTCCCCTTCTCTTCCCTCTTCCTTCATTTATTTTCTTGTACTGGAGCTGTTCTCTAGACCAACAAACTTTCCTGGGGTTTTCTTGGTTTTTTTTTGGTTTTTTTTGTTGTTCTCAATTGCAGCCACAGAAACACAACGCGAGTTGGGAGGAGGAGGAGGGGAACCTCTTCAAGAGACGCACCGCAGAGCATTTCTACATTTTTATTTTTATTTATATTTTTTTTTTTCCCTCCCAATCCAAATGTTTTGCCTCCAACAGGCTGTATTTAAACTGACAAACACGGGGATATTTTCTGAGCTGCTGCCTCCCTCTCGCAGGCTCCCGTGCTGCGATATTGCAGCCCATATGTTCCACCACCTCACACTTCCCGGCGCTACCTGGGCGACGCCAACAGATCCCCGTCTGTGCCTGGAGACCGAGCCCAGGGTGGGGGAGAAATCTGCACCCGACTGCCACAGTTTCCTCTCTGTAGCTGATGGTTCTCTGGGCGCCTTATTCCTTGTTTGTTTTTTTTTCCCATCCCAAAAAAGTAATTCCGGGCCTCAAATGGTTTCAGCGTCGCCAGGTTCGCAAAGGAAGAGTCTGGCAGGACGTTGCTTGGCTCTATTATTGAGCAAATAAAACACCCCCCGAACTGCTGGACCTCAAAACACCATCCTCAACCTCTACCAGTTAAGGACTAAGACCAAATGCTCGATCCAAATCTTCCCCGGGATTCAAAAAAATAATCCCCTCGCAGAGTCCAGCTGCGAAGTGCAGATTCTACTGCACAATTCCAAGGGCCTGACAGCTTTAATTTGGGATCCAAACATCTCTGCAGAGCAATGGAGAGTCAGGCCAGATGTCAATGGCATCCTCCTTCCCACAAGGAACACTCAGATCATCAGAGATAAACTTCAGACTCTTCACCAGCAAATCCCAGGGAACTTTGAAGGGAAGGGAAAATAAAGCCACAGCAGGTTTTCAAGACGAGGCACAAAGGGGAAAAAAAGTGATGTCAAACATAATGAAGAGCCATAGATTTAACTGTACTTAGTTTTTGTTGTTATTTTTCTTTTCCTGGAGATTATTTACAAGGGATGCAGTGACAGGATGAGGGGAGAAGGCTTTAAACTGAAGGGGAGCAGGTTTAGATGGGACACTGGGAAGAAATTCCTCCCTGTGACAAGGGGAAAGGGGCTGGGATGGAATTCCCAGAGAATCTGTGGCTGCTCCATCCCTGGAAGTGCCCAAGGCCAGGTTGGATGGGGCTTGGAGCAATCTGGGATAGTGGGAGCTGTCCCTGCCCATGGTGTTCACACCAAACACCGCAGAGTTCACCACACCAAATGGGTTGGTTTGGTGCCTTTGATTATTTTTTTGCACTTTTAAATTATTTAAAATGATATAAAACCACATTCGCTCCACCAGGCCCCGTGTGCTGTTTTGAGGACTCTCCAAAATTGGTTAAAATACCAACAAACCCCTGGAACTGCCCAGGACTTCCCTGCACGAGGTGAGCAGCCTCGTGGTGGAGAGCAAGCTCACCAGCTGTGTGCATTCACTTTAAATATTCAGCCCATCTTTCAGTGAAGATTCATTTGTGGTGTCCCTGGGCACTTTCCAGTCTCATTATTGAAGGCTCCACACTCTCCTCCCCACCCCGGAGCCTGCTGCTTTTAAAGAGATAACACACAGCTCAATCCACACAGGGGAAAGGCACCAGGTTCCCTCAGCTGCAAAATGTCTGTGGGAATGGTCAGGACTTCCCATTTCTAGCCTGGGTTTGTGTAGATCAAGGGATGAGAGAGGTGATGGTGTCAGGCCTACACTGGAAATGCTCAAGAAGAAAGAAAACACTGAAAATACCCCCCTGGCTCATTTTCTAGAACATCCTTTAATGTGTTTAATGTGCCTCAGTAGAGAAATTCCTGCCGGGGCAGTTGTGGGGAAGGTGCTGCTCACACGGCTTGGGATTCTCAGGGATACACAAGCCTTGAGTATTTTGCCACTCCTCAGCAGCTTCCAGCAAACCAGGCCTTTAAATCCCCTTCACACGACTTCCCAAAACACAGAGCGAGCAGCGGCCTCCCCGGCACGGGCTCAGCACCCTTCCTCACACAGCAACATCGTGGAATCACAGAATCCGGGGACTGGTGAGGTTCGAAAAGCCCTCCCAGAGCATGGAATCCAACCTGTGCCCCATCCCCACCTTGTCACTGAGTGTCACCTCCAGGAGCTCCTTGGACACCTCCAGGGATGGGGATCCAAACCTCCCTGGGCAGCTCCAAGGCCTGACTGTCCTTTCCATGGGGAAATTCCTGCTGCTGCCCACCCTGAGCCTGCCCTGGCCCAGCCTGAGGCCGTTCCCTCTCCTCCTGTCCCTGTTCCCTGGGAGCAGAGCCCGACCCCCCCGGCTGTCCCCTCCTGGCAGGGACTGTGCAGAGCCACAAGGTCCCCCCTGAGCCTCCTTTGCTCCAGCTCAGCCCCTTTCCAGCTCCCTCAGCCCCTCCTGGTGCTTTCCCAGCTCTCTCAGCCCCTCCTGGTGCTTTCCCAGCTCCGTTCCCTTCCCTGCACTCACCCCAGCCCCTCCATGTCCTTCCCAATCTGGGGGGACCAGAAGTGGACACAGCCCTGGAGGTGTGACCCCCCCAGTGCCCAGCACAGGGGACAATCCCTGCCCTGTCCCTGAGCCCACCCAGGTGCCTTTCCCGGCTCCCTCAGACCCTTCCCAGCTCCGTTCCCTCCCCTGGAACATCCCAGCCTTTCTCACTATTTGACAAAAAGGAATTTTGAGCACCCTGGTTTTACAGGAGGGAAATTGAGGCTGGGCACCCCCCAAAAGCCACAATCCTCAGCTCAGCCTTTCCCTCAGCACGTGGAACAACCCAAACCCTTCCCAAACATCCCTAAACGTGCAGGGGGGATAAAACACCTTCCAGAAAATCCCAGTTCTGCTGGAGATCTTCCTCAGGGCCAGATATCCAACACCCTGGCAGGGGCTCCTCAAACAAAGGCAGCACGTCGGACACGGCTCAGACATTTATTTCTCCAAGGCAGCAAAGGTCACTCCGTGCTCAACCTTCCCCAAAAAGCGCCCGAGACCGAGGAAGGGAAGCGCAAAGTCCTGCTCCCAGGGCTCTGTAGGCGGCTGGTTGTTGCCATCTCGTGGATAAAAGAAATATACACCGAAATCGCAGCTACGAGCCCGAAAATCCCCTCCTCAGCCCAGCCCCGCATCTTCCCCTTTGGATTATCTCTGAACTCCTGCTCCACGGTGTGTTATCAGCTGCTGGTTGTTTGCTTTTCGGATAAAGGGACCTTTTTTTTTTTTTTTTTTTTTTNNNTTTTCTTTTTTCCCCTGTTGACTGAAAAATCCAGTGAAAAAGGACAGCCTGGGTCAAGTCTAAGTTGCTTTAATTAGTTTGAGGAACCGGCTGGGAGATGAAAGAGGAGGGGAACGCAGATGAAACTCGTGCCAAATGGCAACCAAAGGGTTTGCTCTGCGATTTCATGGATCAAGCCGTGGTCAAGGGGTGAAAACCTCAACTGAGACATTTTAAAAGGGCACTAAATTAACGCTCATTGGGAAAAATAAAAGTTTTCTTTTGTCATGAACAGAGCGATGCAAGTTCCCTCCTGGCCCTCCCTCGCCCGGTTGGAAAGTGTTTAATGTCATTTATTTAATGCCACGCCACGGGGCAGTGCTAATTCCAAAATATGGGAGGGTTTGTGCCCCTTTTTTGAGTCCCCAGCTCACAAGAGCGAGTGAGGAAAGCAGGAGCTGGGCCTGGGGGAGTTGTTATTCTCAATCCTCCCCCCGGAGATTTATGGACATCGGGTTAAATCACACCCTGGCTCAGAGTCTGCCAATAAAAACAGCTCAGACATCCACGTCACCTGCCAGACGACCCCAGAAAGTCTCCCTGCCTCAGTTTCCCCACTGAAAAAACAGTAACTCGTCCTTGAACCTTCATTTGTTATTCATCAATGCACAATTATTGTTGTACGCTCATTAATTTATTTTTTGTTTATTGTTATTATTAATTTATTAAGTCATCCTTGGTCCTTCGTTCATTTATTATTGAACTTCCCAAGTGGCGACTCCTGCTAGAATTGAACTATTGTTAACATGGGCAGGAACCCACCTGCACAGAGCCCCAGGGGGAATGGGGCAGGGAAGCTGAAAATCCCCGGGGAAATGGGTCTGGGGTGACCCCAGCGAGCTCCTTGGTGATGATGCATCAACATCTGGGCCCCCAGGGTCAGACTCAGCCCTGGAGCCGTCAGGGAGGGTAAATCGTCCTCCCTGCACAGAGCTGAGGGGGTGCAAATCCATTTACACCCTTTCAGCCACTCCAGGGCTGGGCGGTGGCACTGAACCCCAGCAGGTGATTCCCCCCCCGTGCTGGAAACACGAGAAATCCAATAAAGGAACTGCCAGGGCAAGATCCCCCCCAGTCCGGTCCTGCAGACGTCCTGATAAATATCCAAACGCTCGGACAACCCTCCGAACTTGTGCTGAAACACAAACCTTCCCCCCGTTCCATTCCTCAAAATTCCATCCAGGTCGGGACCACGAGGGGCTTGAGAATTTTATGGGTTTTTTTCTTTTAAAAGCGCAAAGTGAGCGAACAGAAGGGAGAACAAAAAAAAAACCAAAAAAAAGTCACCAAGCCACCCTGCCCCTTTTATTCTGCTTTGTATCACTTAGAGAACGAGCACTGGAGGGCCCAGCCGGGGGCTCTCTCTCCCTCTCTTTTTTTTATTTTTTTTTTAATGTACTGTAATTTCTCAGGAAAACTCTTTGTGAAAAGTCAGCAATATATCCTCGTGGATAAGCCTTGGAAGCACAGTTTTCCCCCACCATGCAAAACATCTGTGCCCTTGCCCAGAGGTCATCGCTGCAGTGGTGTTTCTCTTTACTTTTAAAGAAATGTCAGGCCGTTTTTTATCCCAGGCTTATGACAGGGTGCTGTTTATTGTATCACAAAGCCACCATAACTCCCAGCACAAGGAAACTGCTATTATTTGGGGAGTATATATCTTCCTGACTAGCAGCAAGGATGGAAATAAGAGAGGTCCTTTTTTTTGGGAGGGTAAAAGTCGGAGTCTCGCCCACTGACACCGGCGTCTTCTGAAAATTCAGATTTCTGGGCTGCTCAAGGCTCACGTTTTAGGCTGGGGGTTTCTATCAAGTCACACAGCTCATCTTCCACTGAAAGCGCTGCCAAAATCAGGATTTCTGAGGTCCCTCACGTAACCATCAGATCATTTTAGCCACCGGACTTCAAATTTCAGCTCCCACACCATCAAATCTTTTTTTATTGTTTGCTTCGTGGGGAAAGCGCGGCAGAAAAAGTCAAGGACAATTTGGGGCAGAATAAAAAACCATTCCCAGTCCCCCACTATTCCCTTTTCACCTCTCTCAGGGCAAACTGCTGGTGCTTTTCCTGGTGGCTCTGCTCGGCGCTGGGCAGGTGCTGTGGGCAGGCACCAGGCTGTGAGAGACGAGTCTCCTGAATCGGAATTTCCCGGAGATCTCGGCTCCTTTTGCTCCTTGCAGCTCCCCCCGGTGTTTTTCGCAAGAGTAACCCCGGCGTCCTGGCCAAATTCCAGCTCGGGTAATTACAGCCCACTTTCCCAAACACCTCTCCTCTCTTCCCCCCTGCAGCACTTCCAATTGCACGTGAAATTATTCGAGTATCTAATTAGGATGGTGCCCGCAGCCTCCTGCCAGGCCCGGGGACTCGCGGGGGCTGCACCCGGAGCTCTTCCCTTCCCCAGCAGCACAAAACCAGCCCTGGCACTGGGACTGGCACTGGGAGTGACTGGTCAAACTGGGACGCAGTCTGAAGGGAGATAAACTGAGAAAAGAGAAAGAGAAGTAAGAGAAAGTTGAGGAAAGGGAAGCAGAAGGACAGCTGGGGCTTTGGTTCCTCCGTGTCTGCATTCACCCAGAGCTCTCCCCTTCCCCAGCAGCACAAAACCAGTCCTGGCACTGGGACTGGGACTGGTCAAACTGGAGCACAGGGCCCAGTCTGAGGGGCAATAAACTGAGAAAAGAGAAAGAGAAGTAAGAGAAAGTTGAGGAAAGGGAAGCAGAAGGACAGCTGGGGCTTTGGTTCCTCGGTGTTTGGATGCTGGGGCCATTTAAGGAGCGAAACAAAACCCAAAAACTGCCCAGGGAACAAATCAGGGGCTGCTGAAAAGGAGGGAGAGGGAGCTGTGACAGGGACACGGAGAGACAGGACTCGGGGCAGGGGTTTGGATGGGAAATTGGGGAGAAATTCCTCCCTGGGAGGGCGGGGAGGGGGCTGGGATGGAATTCCCCGAGGAGCTGGGGCTGCTCCATCCCTGGCAGCGTCCAAGGTACAGAAATCACTCAGGTGATACCAAGACCAGGTTTAAAACAGAAGGAAACCCCGACCAAGCTGGTTTGGAATGACGTGTGAGCAGGTCAGTGACTCCTCAACATCCAACCACTGCTCCCCAAAATGCCCCCACCTCCTGCAGGATTCCACAGGAGAGGACAAAGCCAAGGAAATCGGGCTCTTTTCTAGGATGAAACCTCAGATTCTGCAGCCAGAGCCATGGGGGTGCATCCTTACCTCTGTTTAAAGCCCCATGATTTATAACAAACAGCAAGCCAGGCAAAAGAAACCCTTTCTGCAGATTCGCCCAGAGTTTTGTTTTTTATAAAGCTGCTCTGGAAAGAGAAACTCCGAAAGGAGATCCAAGCTCAAACACATACTGCCAGTATGGGGATAAATTAAAAAATAAAAAAACCCCGAGATCCAAGCTCAAACACATATTGCTGATATGGGGATAAATTAAAAAAAACCAACTCAGGGAGGTGTCGCCAATTCCTGAACTCTCTCCCAGCTCTGATGTTACAGATTCCAGCCAAAGAATTGGTGGGAATAAAGATTTCCTTCTTCTAATACTTGGACAACTCTTTATTACTTATAAAAAACCCCCCAATATTCATTAACTGAGTCGTTTCTAAGCAGCCTCTTGTCATGCTCAAGGCTGAGGTAGTTACTGAAAAAAGATCAAGGGTTAAGCTGTAAGACTTTAAAAGAAAATGATCACAATAATAATATTAAAAAAAATTTAAAAAAACCCACACAAAGAAAAAAACAACCCCCAAAAAAACCCCCTTCATCCAATTTTTTTTTTTCCCAAATTAAATCAAGAACATTCCTAATTAGTTTTTCCACCGGAGACATCTAGTGGGAAATGAAAGAACTGAAAGAGCCACGAGCTGCCTTCGCCCTTTCATTAATATTTGCTCCCAAATGCAGGTCAAATAAATCTAACTCACAGTTTGAGACGAGCAGCATTAAAACTGATGTATTACTTTCTGCTCGGGTTGATGCCACCCATTTTGGATAATTACTCCCAGCGCTTTTTCCCTGATGGATTCCGAGCTTCTTCATAAGAACGAAAGGAAAAGTTGGGGTCCTTGAGAGCTTCTCCTGCTTTTAATAACTTTTTGTTTCCTCTCCAACCTCAAAGATCATTTCCAGCTTGGCAGGGAGAGGAGCTGGATGGTGCTGCCGCTTGTTTGGGGGGTTTTGGCTCCCTCCAGGCACGGAGCAACAGCAAAACCCTGTCCTGCAAAGCTCAAATTCCCATTTTCAATCCAGTCAAAGCCTGAGGTCACATGTGGTTCATGTCCTGGATGGGCAAACACCCCAATCCTGGGTGGGCAAACACCCCAACCCTCCCTGTCCTAATTGCAGAGGGGTGAAAGGAGAGCTCAGGTTGGAATTTGGGGGGATCTGACCATGGCCTTGGGCAGCCAGGGGGGTAAACTGGGCAGAATGTGGGCACTTGAGGCTTTGGAGACAATCCGAGACCCTGCACAGCTTCCAAGGAGGAAATCAGCCTGAGGGGAGCCCAGAGCAGGATCAGGGGAGTGTTGGTACCACAGCTGGGTCCTTTTTCCAGGACCAGCCAAAACCATCAGGAACTCTGAGCTGGGCATTGCAGGGCAGGAGAAAACCCCCTCCCTAACACCTGAAATTAGGACTGTATTCACACACAAAGCTGCACCACGGCCCCTCCATCGTTTCCCTGCCCGAATTTTAGTGTGTCTGGTGCTGTAGCTGCCTCTGCCGTGACAGTGGGGGTTAAAATGTGAATTTTTGAATCTGTTTCGGGTTCATCAGAGTCGTTTGATCACTGCTATTGATTTCTTTGCCTGTGTATAACGTTTCTGAATATTCCTTGCTCCCTGACTGGTAAATCCACCCAAAAAGAACAAGCCACCGTGTGCCAATGATCTTTTTCTCAGTGTTTAACCTTCCAGAAGGTTTTGTCTGCAGAGATTTGCCAGCTGAGGGTGGTTTCAGGCTCCACATCCCCGAGGGAGGGCAGGCCCTGGGCACTCCTGGAAATTTAAATTTTATCCTCGTTTATTCCTTCGCTTCCCTTCAGCACATCCAAGAATCCTGATGGGAAAACCTGTCCTGGAGAACGGGGAGCTCCAGCATACCTGAAACATTTATAAAGGCAAAATAAAACACTTACAAAGGCAAAATAAAAAATAAATGCATTTGCTTACTTCTCTGGAGAGATGAACCGAAGTCTTGCCAGATAAAGAGAAAACCTAAAGAGGAAGAAGAGGCTCCATGGAGGGGAGCACTGGAATGTGGATTTTAGGCAGGCAGGCAGACTTGTTCCACCTGCTGAAGAGAGGAAATTAAATTAAATCCTCTTTGCTCTGTTTCATTCCCCTTTCACAGCAGAGTTCAGGCCTTGGATTCCCCGTCCTCGTCTGCCCAGAGCAAAACTTGCCCAATTTTCTAGGCTGGGTGGTGGAGGAAACGTTTAAAATGAAAACCCGCGGCAGGTGGTGATGGAGGAAAGGGGAAATTTGAGGAAGGCTGAGCTGTTAAAGCCGAGTTTGGGCTGGGGCAGGTGAGGGGAGGATGTGGCAGCAGGGCTCAGCTGGCCCTGTGCCACTGGCCACGGTGACAGCAGCCCTGGGGACAGCAGGAAATTGCAATTCTGCTATTTATAAACTGTGAGGGGGAAAGAAGGTGAAAACTCTGGGTTTGCCTCTGCCCAGCCCCATCTGGGGGGTTGAGTATGTTATAACCCCAATAATTTGTGTTCCTCACCTGTCACAAGGGCAATTCCCTTCCCCAGCCCCATCTGGGGGGTTTAAGCATCCTCTAACCCCAATAATTTGTGTTCCTCACATGTCACAAGGGTAATTCTCTCCTCCCATCCACATCTGGGGGGTTCGAGTATGTTATAACCCCAATAATTTGTGTTTCTCCCCTCTCACACTTCGTGCTCTCTCCTCCCAGCCTCATTTGGGGGTTTTGAATATGTTATAACCCCAATAATTTGTGTTTCTCCCCTCTCACAATTCCTGTTCCCTCCTCCCAGCCCCATTTGGGTGTTTTGAATATGTTATAACCCAAATAATTTGTGTTTCTCCCCTCTCACAATCCGTGTTCCCTCCTCCCAGCCCAGAGCACATTTCAGTGGCACTGCACTGCCACACCAAGCTGGATAAAAGGACATTTTGGGGAACAGACTTTGCCCTCAAAAAACCTGCACTGACTTTGTCACAGAGCCCTGACACAGCTCCACATCCTTTACAGGTTTGTTTCGTGGGATTCTTCACACTTTGGACCTTCCTGTGGATAAAATGAACAGCTAAAGAACAAAGCAAAGGGCCTCAGGTGAAGTCAGCCTAGCACAGCGAGGTTTGATCCCAAATTAATCCAGTTTATACAGAGCCCAATGCAAAAAAAAATCTCAAGAAAAGAAATCTACCTGCTTTGGAAATAAAAAGGAAAAAAAAAGAGCTGCTTCAACTGTGGCTGTGAGGTTTCTCCTCCGGCTAAAGGCTGATAACAGAAATCCCTTCATGCTGCAAACAAACATTAAACTTAGGCCGGTTTTATGGCAAAATGTATAAAAAGAGATTTTCTGCCTTGTAAAGCACAAGTTCAAGTTACAAGCCGGGCTCTTTTATTGCGCATTTATTCCTCTATTTCTGCTCATTGCCACGTCCCAGCTGAGGCACCTGTGAGAGTTTCCAGGAAAAGCCCAAACTCACCCCGGGGGGTTGTTCCAGCAGATTATGGTTTGTAACGTTTCCCCCAGCAGAGCTCTGTTCATGGGAGATGCTGGTGCTGCACTCACCAGCTGGGGAAAAAAAAAAAAAATAAAAATTCAGTTTCTACCAGCTAGTGTGAGGTTCAGCTTTTCAGGGCAGGGAAATTCCCACTGGGATGGGAACAGCTACAGCTGATGAGCACATCCATAAAAATAATAAAAGAGGCGCTCGTGATTGTACCGAGATAATGACAGGAAATAAAAAGGGTTTGTGCACTGAACACTCCGGAATATTTAATCAAAACGCTGCTCCAAAGGGGCCTCCAGAGCGGGGAAAAACTGTGGCATTTTGGAGCTGCAGGGATGGGATCCCTGTTGTAGGATCATGGAATGTCCCGAGCTGGGAGGGACCCGCCGGGATCACTGATCCGGCTCCTGGCCCTGCACAGACACCCCAAAATCCCACCCTGGGCAGCCCTGGAGTGCTGTCCAAACCCTCCTGGAGCAGATTTGGGAATGTGCCCATTCCCTGGGCAGCCTGGGCAGTGCCAGCACCCTCTGGGGGAAAAACCTTTCCCAAAAATCCAACCTGAGCCTCTCCTGACACGGCTCCAGCTGTTCCCGGAGCCCTGTCCTGCCCGGAATCAGCTCCACAGCCTGGGAAAGGCTCAGATCCTTTTCCCTGCCCAAGGCTCAGCCCCACGGAGCAGCGGGGACATGGACACTGCAGGGTCAGGGAATGCTGAGAGCATTTCTGTTCCCACCCCCTGGAAACCAAACGTGCAGAATTTGTGAAGGATTCGTAAACTGAACTCGGTGTTTGTAAGTGGAGTGGGATGGGAGAAAGGGCTGAAGGAAAGGAGGTACAGAAAGGCCCAGAGAGGGCCAGGAAAAGTCCTCTTCAGCTGTAGGGCTGAAAATCCAGCCCTGAGAGAGCCCAGAGCTCCCTCAGCAGCTGAGCCCCTCACCTGCCCTCTGTCCTTTCACCCCGAATAAATTCCAGAGGTACCTGCAGCCTCTCCCTGCTAGAGAGGTGTCAGTTCCTCTAGACTGGATATTGGGGAGGCTGGAATTCCCAGAGGAGCTGGGGCTGCCCCTGGATCCCTGCAAGTGCCCAAGGCCAAGCTGGAGCAGCCTGGGGGGGAATTAAATGAGGTTTAAGATCCCTTCCCACCCAACTGTTCACCAGGACAAACTGGCACCCCCAATCCCAAATTTCACACCCATTTAGAGGGAAAAAAAAACCAACCCAAAACCCAAAAAATCTCAATGCCAAGCCTGCCCAGCAGCATGTGCTCTCCTCCAGAGGGGTTAGCCCAGAGTCCAGCAAGGAATGATCCCCTCCCTTCCCCTGCACATCAAGGCTTTGCTAATAAAGGCTCCCCGGGTTGGGTTTCAGGCCCATGTTTGCAGGGATCCACGGGTTATTTCCAAGCCCGGCCATTACCAGCGCACGCGGTGACATTAATATGAGTAAACGCAGGAAAAAGGATGAAATAAAACATATCCTATTGAAGGAAATGAGAGCTCCTTAAGAAAGAAAAACACACAGAGGAAAGACGTGGGCATATCGGGATACAAATGGGACGCTGGGGAGCTCCGGATTCCACAGGCATGATGTGATGTGGAGTGTTTGATACCAGAGCGAGCACCTGCAGATATGAATTACATCCTTGTTCAGACCACGGACATCGCGGCCCTGACATCTCAGGAAGTGCTTATGTTATATTTCAAATCCCTCCTGCCAACTGCACAAATATCAAATAAATCAATCACGGGGCTAAAAAAAAAAAAAAAAAGGCTTTATCTTAAGGACTTGCAAAAGCTGGACAAGCCACCTCTCTTCTAAAAGTAGCCCCAGACTTTAAATCCTCGGGGGGTTTGGGGGGTTTTTTTGGTCTGTGGTTGCACCTGAACAGCGGGGACGGGAGTGCTGTGACTTCACCTCGGGCCCCAGGGACAGGAATGGTTCAAGGAGTCACAGCAGAAGGGGTTTTGCACAAGTTAAATGTAATTTCTGCTGCCTTCAAGGGAGGGACACCTGATTTTACACCCGGGGAAAGGGAGGCACTGAGGGGCTGTGCAAAGCCAGGAGGGCTCTGGGATGAACAGACCCAGGGGAGGAGCAGGAGTCCTTGTCATGCCCACCAAACTTTGTTTTCAGGGCATTTTGAGAGAGGAAAAATTTGAAATTTTTTATTTGTTTCGGTGTATTCTGACCAAGGCAGAAAATGCAATCCAGGGATCAAATGTTTTCACGATAGGAAAGACTTTTTGTCACGTGGATCAGGTAAAAAGGTGATTAAAATCAGATCACAGACACAGCCCATCTCATAGAAGTTTAACTGAAAATGTTTGTTCTGCATTGAGAAATTCAAATCTTCACGCTGTCATTTTATTTTAAAAGCTTAAAAATAACAAATATCAAACGATAAACTCCAAGTCTGACTTTTTAGTAATGCTGAAAGCCTGAATAAACTAAAATTTTACAGAATTTGGGATTTTTCAGAACACTTTTCAAGTTGAGAGTTCCCCCATAAGCTCTTATTAGATTAATTTGTTATTTTTCCTTGCTTGCCACCGGAGTCTTAATTACAATTGCTCCAAATACAGCTCCCATCCATCTTAATCAACAGGGACTATTTGGCCGTGCTGTTAAATCATCTGGTGTAATCACTTTGAAAAAAGTTTGTCCTGCAGTGAAAAAATGGCCGAGGAAAGGCAGCAAAAGGAAACGAGTCTTTGCAAATCCACCTTTTCCCGTCCAGGTCCCAGCAGCAGGAAGGTGGAGCAGCCCTCGGGCTTCACATCCACGGGGTTTGGAAAAGTTTTGAGCCACAGATTGGGGGAAATATTCGAACAAAGACTTGGCTGCCATCAGAAGGAGTTTGTGGATTGAAATCCAAGTGGCCGGAGAATCCAAACTTCAGGGAATCCTGGAATGGTTTGGGTGGGAAGGGGCCTTAAATCCCCACCCCTGCCATGGGCACGGACACCTCCCACTGCCCCAGGCTGCTCCGAGCCCTGAACACTTCCACGAAACGGAATTTTCTACTCCCCACTTTGTCAGGGAACGACCTCACAGCCTGGATGCAGCAGTAACGAGCACAGGGTAATAATTGCTGTGTGTTTTAGTTAATTACAGAACTCAAACACGGTTTGGCCAAAGCCTCCCCCAAGCCTGTGCCAATTCCAGTCACCAGTTCCAGTGCCAGGCCCTCAGCAGCTGCTTCATGGCCTCTCTTGTTAGCAGCAGTTAAAGATCTGTCTGGGATTTTTTTCCCTAAAAAGCTCCAGCAAACCCTCACTTTTTTTAGAAAGATTAGATATCAAATAAAAATGGAGGAAACATCTGCAGAGCTTCACCTTCGCTTCAACCATTTACGAACTTCAAGCATCAGAACCTTTGAGGGAGAAAACCGAATTTAATTAAAGTTTTGCCCGGTTTTGTTTATTCCAAGCTGTGCTTGAAGGTGCAAAACAAAAGGTTTGGATATGAAAATTCTCTCTGTGCCCATCAAACCAATCTGGGTCACACAACTCGGGTTCCTCTAATTCATCCCCACAGCCCAATAATTTAAACCACTCCTGAACCACTCAGTGCCCTGCCCTGGGTTTGTTTTGTTGGGGTTTTTTTTGCCCAAGAGGGTTTTTCTTCCCAGTTTTATTCCACTGGTTTGGAATATTTGGATATCCTCTAAGGAAATCGTGTGAGCTGAAGATGAACAATTCAAAACCTTCCAAGTCCAACTTGCTCCCAGGTCTTTGCCTTCAAACCCAAGTGTGAATTGCAGTTTGTCAAAGAATAATTCTGCAGAGCGGAGCTGCCACGTGAGGAAAATAGTCATAATAATAAAACCCCTGTTGATCTGCACTACTGCATTTAAGGAGTGTGTTTTTCCTCATTCTCAGGGTTTCATTTGATGTAGGAAATATCAAATGAAACCTTATCAGGAGTCTCCGTGGCTGATAGGGAAACGCTCCCCACACAGGAGGAAAAACAATCCTGCTCCAGCTCAACATGCTTCACATTGTCCCGTTAATCCACACAAATCCCTCCATCCTCTGCTCTTCTCAAGAGGTTCCTCTCCTTTTAATCCTCAAAAAGCCTCCGAAATCCAGAGTTTCCAAGGAAGTTTCCCTAATTAAGATTTCATTAGCAGCTCGCACACAGCCCCGGGGAGGAACGGGACAATCTCCCCAGCTCTGATCGGGGGAGAGAGGGGGAAATGCAACCACAAAAACAAAGGAGGGTCAAATTTCCTCCAAATAAAAAAAGAAAAAGAAAAAAAGTGCAGCCCCCCTTTCCCCAGTGCTCAGCTGCAGCAAGGTGAAAGGCTAACTGTGGACAGAACGGGAATACGTGAGCGCTGGCTGAGCTTCCTGGGGGGAATGCTTAACAGCAGAAATATGTTTCCCCTGGAGACCTTCCCCACCATTTGGTCCAATTTCTTCCTCCAAGAACTGAACCAGCTCCTGATGTAATGCCCCCGGGGAAAACATTCCTCTCGAAAAAGAGTATCTTCCTAGGGAGAAGTTTGAAGAAAACATCTTAATATTGTTTAAACAGCTTTTGGCACAGGCGCAGGCGGCTGTGCTGCGCTCGAGGCTGAAAGGAAGGCAGGAGGAGAAGATGGGGATGGAGAAGTTTTAGGATTTAGTTTTAGGCTTCTCCTCGAGTACCAGCCCAAGTCCCCAGTCCTGAATGGAATGAGGAACAACAAAAACATTTTCAGAAGCAGGTATTGGCCTTGCTAATAAAACAGGAACAATTTGAGGCTCGGGCTGTTCTGTGTGTCAGGAGGAATCAAACCACGGGTTTAATTCTGCCTAAAGCCTGATCATTTCCTGAACTCCTGCACAAAGGGGCACTTCCAAGGCACAGGACAGCACGGATCTGGTGGGACTGAGGCTTTCTGTGGATCTGGTGGGACTGAGGCTTTCTGTGGATCTGGTGGGACTGAGGCTTTCTCTGGCTCTCTGAGGGGGCACCATTCCAAGGACCAGGAGAAGCTCCTGCCAGCCAACTTCTTTTCATTGCTCAACTTTTGTGTACACACCTTCCCTGTGCTCCCTGCTTGGTTCCCTTTCTGGACCGTCTCTGTGAATAAATTTGTCACTTTTGTGACTGGAGTAGCTGGAAATTGGCGTTAAACAAGGGCAGGAAGCACTGAGGACAAAGAAATTGCAGAGAGGCAGAGCAGGAGGCAGCAGCACACTCCAAACCCAGGACAACAGAGCTCTGTGAGGAGCAAGCAGGGGGAGAGCTGAGAAAAACAAATGCAGAATGAACATTTCGGGATTCTATTCCATAGCTGGGATTAGGTCATGCTTAGCACTGATATAAACTCCATGCACACATTACCTATTCCTAATGATGCCCTGAGCTTTAGCTTGCAGATTCTGTCACCTAAGGATGTAGTTCTGAGCCTCATATTAAGTGCCAGTAAGCTCTCTTCACAGAGTAGGTAGACAAAACAAATCCCTTTTCTGCTGAGAACCAAGGACGGCTTCCAGGCCTGAAGCATAAACAACGGTGGACCGGAGGGAGGAACAAGAAGGATGAGACCTCACAACCTGAAGCTGTATTTGGACAATTAAGCCCCGACATGCAAACGGACCAAAACTGATAAAAATGCAGGAGTCCGACCCAGGCTGCACCCGGAGTCCTTTCAATAAATACCTATTTTATTCTCTAGCCCTGTCCAGTCTCTGTTTCAGGTCAGCCTTCCAGGCATCACTTACATAAACCTCACAAAGCTTTCCTTGCAAAAAACGTCCTGGGTACTTTAGTTTTTTTTTTTTTTTTTCTTGAGGAAAGAGTAAAATGACCCTTTTATTCCTCGTTAATATCTGTACCCACACAATTACTTTTTCCTCAATGGCACACACGAGGCCACTCAGCAGCTCCAAATCCCAGTTCAAATGTGAATTCCCTCAGAACCTTAATAGATTTGCATTAGTGAATATTATTTACTGCCAGAACCCGGCGTTTCTGACCTGCTCACCGTGGGACTGAAGGCATTTGTTTGTCCAAACATTCGGGTGCCTCAGGCAGGTTATTTATGGCAGGGTGAAGTCCCCATCTCCAGCGTAACCCAGGTGATTTAAGGGATGGGGATATTGGATCCCTGGTTTCCACCCCGAGGTTCCACGTGCTGCCAAGACAAAGAGCGAGGGAAAGGAGCAACAACTCAATCCAGGAACAGCACGAGCCCAAAGCCAGAGCACAGAGGGGACAAAACTCCCAATTTTCCCATTCTTACCTCGTTTAGTGCATCATCAGAGGAATGGGCACCACTTGTGCTGCAGCTCCTGCTCAGCCTTTGAGGCACTTGGTAAACTGTAACAATTTCATCGTGAGGATTTTAAAAACCCAGGCTCATTTATCTGCTTTAAAATCTTAAGTTTTGCATTTTATCTGCTCCAAGGGGTTTTGCTTTAGGGAGAGGGATTGTGAGGAGTAAAAGCTTTGTAGGGTGGGGAGGTGGCTGATAATGAGAGTTTGAGAATTCAATCTCATTCCTTCGTGGTTCAAACTCTCAGGAGACCTCTGGGCACAGTGACTGAATGAAAAGGTGTTGTTATTGTTGCTGTTGTTGTTATTATTATCAGTAAATGGGGTTGTTCAGACCATAAAACATGTTGCTCAGCACGGCAAACCCCAGCTGCAGCCTGCCAGGGCTGCACTGCACTGCTTGGCAACGCTAAAACCCAGCAGTAAAGGCTCCAAAAGAATTGAAACCCAACTCAGTGCACTCGAAGGCCAGTCCTTTGCAGGCTTCTGTCGAGAGCTTTTACTGCTCCTTTGCTGGGGCTTTGTGGCTGCAGATTTTTCAGGTTCTTGGTAGACCCTCAACTCTTAAAGCCTCGAATCACGACGATTTATCACCCATCAGGGAGCTACATAAAATGTATTTTCCTTCAGAGTGGCTATTCTCATAAAAAACCCCTAATTTAAAAAGAAAAAAAAAAAAAAGACAATTAAGAATGTTTTTTTAAAAAAATCTACACTACAGCCCAACTTTACCGGGATCCTTAAACCTAAAAAGCCTGACCCCCCCAAAAAAATTAATGCCACCTGCAAGCTGTAAATATACACATTATTTAATTTATTTTTTTTCTCCCCAAAGTATTTTCTTTGGCTGTTACATCCAGCCGAACAAGGCCTGAAAATTGTCAAACTAAATTCTTGTTTAAGAGTGGAGCTCTCACTGCTGCCAGTTTGAGTGAAGCCCACGGCCAGGTTGAGGGAATAAGTTTTTTATTTATCTTGGCTGCGGCGCAGGGGTTGGAACGTTTTCCATCCCATCCGAAGGCAGTCAAAAAAAAAAATAAAAAAAAAAGGGGGTTTGAAATATTGCACAATAAAAGCCATTCATTATATCTGTCTCCTCTGCCTTCCAAAAACAGAACTGCCTGACCAGCCCCAAATCCGGGCAGGGGGCAGGAAGATGGGAGTCAAAAGGGTCACTGGAAATAACCCAAGACTAACAGCGGGTTTTTTCAGGCCTGGCTTAGGGAATCTGTTCCATGCCCTCCCTCCCTGAGCACACAGGTTTTCCTGCTTTCTCCCCCTGCCCAGCCCTCTCCCAAGCCTGGCTGAAGTAGTTAATTGCTCTGTTCTGCACAATTTACAGGAGTTAATTACTAAACTAATACATTAGGCTGCTGGTCTCCCAGTCGTAGGCCCAGCTCCAGCCCCTCCACTGGGACACGGGGAAATCGGGCCCCGTTTCCCCTTCAAACGTTTGGATTTTACCTCCTCACCTTAAAACCATTGAGAAGGAATGCCCCACTGCTTTTTTTTTTATGTATTTCCAGCGCTCACCTACCTGTTGGCAGCTTGTAAATGTAATTTCTTCCCTTGCTCGGGCGTGCTCCTTTGTGTTGAGTCAATCCCTGACATTCTTCAGGGGAATTTCTCCCTTTCTCCTTGTCCACAGCTCGAAGAATCCTTTGCTGTTTGCTTCCCTGCTCATCACTAAAGTCTCTCCAGGTCTAAGAGTGAGGGGATTCAGAGGCAGGAAGAGTCAAGCACAAATTTTCTGAACATTTCTGAACAGCTGGCCCAGAGGAACCCACAACAGTGACATTTCTTAGGCAGCGTCTTCTGTTGCTCAGTAGTCAGCAGAGACCAGAGTAAAATCAGCTGAAAACCAGATTTATCTACAATTATTTTAAAGTGGAATAAATTAAAATGGCATACATTTTTTTTTGTTGTTTTTTTTTTCCCTGCTTATCAGTTCGGGATGAGAAAGCTTTTATTTCTTTAGCTTTTATTAACTCACGTGGGAGAAATTTGGTCATCTCGTCCCCATTTTAACTACTTATGTGCACCTTAATTATGGCAAAATATTGGCACAAAATAATTCCTGGGAAACATTACCACTGCCTTGAAAACCTCCTGGAGAATTCAGGGATGAGGATTGCTCTTTGTACCTTGAGCAAAGCGAAGCAGAGAGACTTTTTCCAGCTGTGAAACAGCTGCCAGATATCCAAGCTCCGAAAATCCATCAGCACTGCACTTCCCAAAAGTGATGTGTAATTACTCTTACTTATTAACAACATCATAATTACGGAGCAGCAAAACAATCCAGGCCCCGGCTCTTGTCCTCCCTGCCAGTCAGAGCAGTAATTAGGTGGTGAAGCTGTTAAATGCAATTTTTCACCAATCCACACCCAGGGCTGCCTCAAACCCGCCTCGAAGTCATTTTAAAGTCCACCCGAATTAAAGTGGGGAAGGACTTTTAAACGCAAATTCATCTTGATAAAAGGTAAGGGAGGGAGAGGAATGGTAATGCCATGGGTTTGGAAGAGGAATGGTAATGCCATGGGTTTGGAAGAGGAATGGTAATGCCATGGGTTTATTTAGATGCCACTGTAACACTGGATGGAGAACAGATTATTGCCCCTCACTTGTTCAAGTCCTCTCCAGATTAAGGAGAAAAAACAGTTTGAGGATAAATGTTGGAACCCTGGTCATATATTCTATATTTAATACTTAATCCATATTCAATATTTAGATCCTTTTTGTCCTTCTCTAGATAGAAAAAAAAATTCCTGATAATGTTTTTTGAGATAAAAACAGGATAAAGCCACTGGGATCTCCTTCAGGCAGAGCTGGAAACCAGAACCACAAAGTGATAAAGTCCTGACACCTCTCTGCTGTCACACACCTCCATTTCATTTCCTACCCCTCACCATGGCCACTAAGACAGGACACAACTGCAGGGAAGCTGCTGGCACGGGGAGAGGGAAGATGCTGCTCATCCTGAGGGAACTGCTGGGTTTGGAAAAGCAGAGGTGGCAATGGGATAACTCTGCTGTTCCCAGCCCGTGTGACACCACAGGCACAAGGCTCCTGGTTTCAGGAGTTTGGGGAGCTCCTGCTCTGAGCAGAGCAGGGACTCAGGTGAGATGTGGCTGTTTAAATCCTGCCCTGCACAGGCCTCACATGAGGACCTCTCCCAAATTCCATTTTCCCCAGTTCCCTGCCCAGCACAGATCCCACGGCAGGCCTGCAGGGCTCAGGCAGCCCCACATCAGCTCCTCCATCTCCACAGAATCACCAAACACAGCCAGAGCCTCCGGGGGCCATCCCGGCCTCTCCCCACCCCAGGAAGGATCATCTGTCATTGCTGACAGGTATTTGTTTAATCTGTTCCTGCAGTGATGGAGATTCCAAACTTCCCCAGGCCCTGGATTCCCCTGCTTGGCCTGCAGAGAACTTTTCCTTAATGTTTAACAGAGATTTTCCTTTTCCTCTGATTTAAACACGTTTCTTGCCCTTCTCGGCGCAGATATGGAGAACAGATTATTGCCCCCCACTTGTTCTTCTCTCCAGATTAAGGAGAAAAAATAGTGTGAGGATAAATGTTGAAACCCTGGTCATATATTCTATATTTAATACTTAATTTCTATTCAATATTTACTTCCTTTTGTCCTTCTCTGGATAGAAAAAAAATCCTGATATTTTTGAGATAAAACACAACAAATTCTATCCAGAGAAGGACAAAAGGAACTAAAAAGCACCATAAAGAAGTAGAAATATCTCTTGGGAAGAACTGCAACCTCTTCATTTCTTGTAGGTTTCCTCACCCTGCCACTGCCATGGAGCCTCCACAAATGATTCCTACCGAGCCTTTCCCACCCTGTGCCAGGAGGAAAATCCAAACTTTGGTTTTCTTCTCCTCAGCCTTGTTCTTCCCCTCCTGCCTTCACTCCCAGCTGAACCCAGAGAGCCCCTGAGGGAACCTGGACATCTCCCAGGGCCTGGAGTCAGGACAGAATCCCAGAGAGCAGCAGTTGGGATGAACCCTCTGCTCTCAATTTATTGTCTCTTCTCACTGTTCCAGTCGGATATTCAGGTTGTGACAGCCCCAGTGTCACCCAGAGCTGGATTTGGCACCCAAAATCTGCACAGACACGCCCAGACAGCTCAAGCACAAAGTGATTTCCATAGAAAATTCCCACCTGATTCCACTCCATCATCATTTCACTTTTCCAGTTTAATTCCAGTGCATGCTTCAGCTGCTGCTTTGTTTTGAACAGTAAAAAGAGCAGCTATTTTTACTAATTTATTCAATTAGTATTTCATTAATTGCATTTTAGTGTTTTACCAATCCATTTACTTTTTATCATTTTACCAATCCATTTACTACTTTAGTATTTTACCAATTTATTTACTGTTTTAGTATTTTACCAATCCATTTACTACTTTAGTATTTTACCAATCCATTAAATTTATTCGATTACTCATTTTTTAAGCTTTACATTTTAACCTCAACCAGCCTCTCTGATTTTATCCACATTTTTTTTCCAGGTTTTTTCCAAGCAGAAAGCTCAGCCCAGCCTGTCCTCTCCTGGCAGCCAAGCACAGCAGCCAACCCAGGAACTTCCCAAACCTGACCCCAAAAGCAAATCCCCAAAACAAACATGAAGGGAACTGTTTTTGGAGGGATTAAGGACACGGAGATGTGGCACTTGGGGATGTGGTTTATGGGCCACAGGGCAGGGCTGGACTCTGATCTTAAAGCTCTTTTTCCAACCCCAAATGATTCTGCAACTCCAACAGCACTTAAAGAGTGGAGTTTCTTTCAAGTTGCTTGAGGAATTCTTGTCTTGGGAGAAAGAGGAATAAAAATCCAACTGCTCTGGTGGCTTTCAAGCTCTATAAAAGCAGCCAAGTACATCAAGGATTTTATCCCACATCACTCACGGTCAAAACCAGGTGGCTGAAGGGACACAAAACCATTTCCTCCAGGCTGGCACAAGGATCCCTCTGGCCTGGAACACCCCAGGATGAAAGATGAAAGCAGAACTTCTCAGCTCTCTGTCTATTTTATTTGCTAAATGAATTTTATAGACAATAAAGATTTTTAAAAGCTTTTTTTTTTCTTTCAGTAAAAAGTCCTTTTACATTTACAAGAATAATTAATGAGCTCTGATCTTACTCTAAGGAGCTCTGCTTATAAACACATCTTTTCTAGAAGACAAGTTGTTTCTCTACTCCTTCCTCTTCCCTTTCAAGAAGTGAGTTCTTCCAAGAGGCTTCTCCTGCAGCTCCTGCCAGGAGCAAGCAGAGCCCTGGTTCTCCTTCTCTGGGGCTGGCAAGGGGAGCAGGTTTTGGATATTTTCACCTCCTGCTAGGATGGATCTGCTGCTTCTTTCTTCTGCCAGCTTTGGGAGTAGCTCCCAGGGGCTTGGGGCTTTCCTGAGGAAGCTGCACCCAGGAAAGGCCCTGACTGCAAGAATCCCTGCTGAGCCTCATGCTGCGCCTCACCCTGAGCTCTGCTCGGCCCCTGCGGCCCTGCAGGGATCCCTCCCCTCCCTGGGCCCCAGGGACCGATAAAACTTCCTCCACCCCGTAAGGGGAAACTGCAGGATCAGCCCCAGTCACTTCCAGGTTTTCAACAGCAGGGAAGGCTCGGCTGCTTTTCCTTGTTCTACTTGCTGGGCCACCTCTGGCAGAATCCTTTTGAGGACATTTTGTTCTCTGGGCAGCCTCAGGTAAATCCCGTTTTTCCCGAAGTTCCAGCCCAGTTAGGAGAGCTCTTAGAAAGTCCTCCTCTTCTGTCAAGGAGCTGCTTTCTTTTGCTTTTCTTCTACGTGGAGTCTCCTCCCCTTGCTGGAAACACTCAGATGTATCTTCTACATCCAGCCCAGGATTTGAAAACTGGGGGGATAAAAAAAATAGTTCTTGATTTTTTTTAAAATATAGGCAAGTGGTAATCCATAAAAACCTGGTATCAAACAGCTGAACTGGCTACTCTTCTCCTCACCACATCAGCCTCCAAAATCCCAACAACTGACAGGGAATCCTGCAGGCTGGGATGTGTCTGAGAGGGAATCCTGCAGGCTGGGGTGTGTTTCACAGGGAATCCTGCAGGCTGGGGTGTGTCTGAGAGGGAAAACCCTTCCTCCTGCATCTCCTGCCAGGAGCAGCAGAGAGAGGAGCAGAGCCCTCATCCTCTTTCCCTGCAGCTGGCGAGGGGAGCAGGTTGTTTCCTGAGCTGGATATTCTCAATTCCTGCAACAACTCCCCGTGTTTTCCCCCCAGCCATCCCTCCAGTGCCCCCTGAGCCCCTCAGTTACCTCAGCAGCAACAGCAGCAGCAGCACTCTGCAGAGTCTCTGGTGTCCCCTCAGGGTCCCCAGGGCTGGGGGCAGCTGCCTCCTCCACCCCACACATCCCTCCAGCCTGGACAGGGGCCCTGGGATTGGGATGACCCAAAGCTGCATCCTCTGGAGGAGAACACAAAAACTGAGTCAATGGAAAAAAGTCTTCTGTGCATTACAAGGAAAGCTTCGTGGTATTTTACCTCTCCTATAAATTATTTACCTGCATAAAAATAACCTTCTAAACCACCATCCCAGAGAAACAGTAAGGAACAAAGCCAACAGGAAGTTTAACCCATTAACTCATGCCTGCAGAGTTAATTAATTGGACATTTTTAACTCTGCACATCCCTTAACTCTTCATGCCCAAGTCACCAGCTCAAAGATGACAAAAATAACAGTACCCAAAGTAAAGAGGAGGATTTTTATTTTTTTGTTTTGGTCAGATTTGCACTGAAGTCCAACAAGAACTGAATTATTAAGTTGGACATTATTAATTTATTAGAACCTCCGGACTCTGCTATTACAGAAGCAATTAAAATATTTTTTGTGCAACTGTTGAAATAAAGGAACAGAAAGAGCAAAGCAAAACAAAACTAAACCCCAAATGACCTGTATGAAGTGGGTGTGCCTTTGGTGAGTTTGGAGATGACAAGTCCTCTGGAATTTCAAGGATTGGGCTGAGAAGGGCTTTTCTTTCCCCATACCAATGTTTCTTGCCTTTTTTTTTATTTCTCTTCCCATAGACTGGGTATTTTGTTTTCTGAAAAGATTGAGAGGGAGAATAAAGCACAGTGAGATTTTAAATCACCCTCCACAGTATTTTTCAACAAGTGACCCCATTCCTGGATTTTGAGGGATGTCAAACGTTCCCCCTAAAATGAAGGTTCCACTTTTTCTGTCAGCTACAGAATCATCTAAAAACTGAAAAATAAGAAAATAATTACTTTTCTAACATGGCTCTGCAAGAACTTGGGAAGGGAAGAACCACAAATCCATTTGTTGGCCCTCAAGTCTGAGAAGTGACACACAAAAACCTCCCTCCAAAAAGATCCTTTTGGCCCTACAAGAATTCCAGGAAGGGAGAGGGATGGGGCAGGAAATGCAGGAAAACCAGGTGAGGATGAAGAAGAAACAAACATAAGAAGAAACATAAGAAAAAACAAACATGGGGAAAGAAACAAACATAGGGAAAGAAACAAACATAGGGAAAAAAACAAACATAAGGAAAAAACAAACATAAGGAAAAAAACAAACATGGGGAAAGAAACAAACATAGGGAAAGAAACAAACATAAGAAAAGAAACAAACATAAGAAAAGAAACAAACATAAGAAAAGAAACAAACATAAGAAAAGAAACAAACATAAGAAAAGAAACAAACATAAGAAAAGAAACAAACATGGGGAAAGAAACAAACATAAGAAAAGAAACAAACATAAGAAAAGAAACAAACATAAGAAAAGAAACAAACATGGGGAAAGAAACAAACATGGGGAAAGAAACAAACATAGGGAAAGAAACCAAACATAAGAAAAGAAACCAAACACAAGATAGAAAAACACAGGAAAAATTCAGGAAAAGAATGAGAAATAAGAGCAGAATTCAGGTGGCAGCAGTGGCTGGCACTCACCTGACCCTTCTTGGGACGAGCCGTGCTTGGGTTCCTCTGTCTCTGAGCTCTCCTCCTGGGAATTCTGGGCTCGTTGCTGCTCTCTGTGTTTGTGTCTCCTGAATTCTGCTCACTCCCATCTGCCAGGGCCCTGCACTGCTGAGGAAAAAGAGATTTTTGGGCTGTTTGGGGGCACTAAAACCCCACCAGGCACAACAACCAACTGCAATTCATCTCTGTTAACCTCGTCAGGGCTGGGCGAGAATGGAAATTAAATATTCCAGACTCGTTTCACACAGCACAATCCAGTCCTGCTTGTGCTGGAATGGATTTTGTGTTAAGGGAAGTTTGTATTTTGTGTTTGTATTGCAGGAGTTTGCATTCTAAGGAAAGTTTGTGTTTTGTGTTTGTGGTGTGGAGGTTTGTATTTGTTGAAAAAAAGAAATAGAGCAAATTTTATCATTAAGGAAACTCACCTTACTTTTAGTAGAACAAGTTGTTACCCCGGCAGGTTTTTCACTTTCTGCTACTACAAATGAAAACAAAAAGGTTTTTAATCAGTTTCAATGCAAATTTATCACATTTTGAGGGAATCATCTACATAATTTTTGATATTATGCACTTCAGTCTTGAGTAGAAGCTTAATCTTGAAGACTATCAACCATGGCAAGATAAAAAAAATGTTCTACCTTGCTCTACAAAATAGAGGAAAACTCAGCTTGGGAGGATTTGGTAACAATAATTAGAACACCCATAGATAAATAAGCACAACCCACTTTCAATTCTTTTGCTGTTGGGTTGCTGTTCAAAAATCATCAAATTACAAGATCAGAATCAAGATTCTAAAAAAAAAAATTACTTTAAGCAGTAAAATGTTCACAGAAAGGTATCACGAGTTTAAATAAGATCCAGCAAAGCTCAGGTAAAACACTGCAAGGAGCTTCAGAAGAAAATGAATTTGTTCCAATTCAAATGCCAGCATTCAAATTTTAGCATTTCGATTGAAATATATCCCCTGTATTATTAAAAAAAAAAATACAAACAGAAAAATGAACCAAAACCTTCAAACTCTCAATTTTCAGGTACCAGAAGATTCATTCTCTACTGACAAAAACACAAGTTGGAGTTACCTTCTGCAGTCTCAACAGCTGGAGGGGCTTCTGCAGCAACAGCACCTTCCAGGAATTCTGGGGGAGGCTCAACATCCTCCTTCAAATGAAAAGTGATAATTTTTAAGCAATAAAGTACAGCAGGTATTTGATGGATCTTGTCCGTCAGCGTTTGTAGACAAAGTTTTATTTTGTTTCCTTAGAGAAAACACCTTTGCTCTGCGTGGCACAAGGAAACACAGCAGCAAAATGTAAGAAAAAGTGAAGGGAAAACCCATTTCAAGGTAGAGAAAAACCTTCTAAAACAGCTCTGCAGCCCAAATTTGATCAGAATTCCTAAAAAACTCAACTTCTCAGCGCGATCCCAAAACCCCAAGCAGGCTGTGCTTTAACATTTCAGCAATTTGCAAAACCAAGGAGGCTGGGAGGGGGGGAAAATTAACCAAGAGTGGATCAGGAATTCTCAGAGGATGGAGGAGAATGAGCTCACCTCGTCCCAGTCAGACTCCAGGAAGAGTAAAGGCTGCTCTGGCCTGGCCCTGGGGCTCTGCCCTTGGGGGCAGCCTGGGGAGGCTCCTCTGTCCAGGGGGGTGTCGGCAGGAAAGTCGTGATCGAAGAGTTCGGGGCTCAGAAACTCTGCAAAAGTCACTCTTTTCCTCTGGGGTGTTTTGAAGCTCTGATTGTCGGTTGTCTCTTTTGGAATGAAAGGAAATGAAGAGTTGAGTGGGAGGGGAAGTGGCTCAGAGCTGAGGATTGGCAAGAGATTTTAAATGTTCTCCTAAAAATCATCACCCAAACAATCGGCAGCATCAGTTTGTTTTTCTTTTTAATCACTTTCAATGCAAATTAATCACATTTTGAGGGAATCATCTACATAATTTTTGATATTATGCACTTCAGTCTTGAGTAGAAACTTAAGCAGTCACCTTGACACCTGTGGCCAGCCAGGATTTTCACTCTGGATTTATTCACAAATTAAGGAAGACTAAGACTAAAAGACCAAGACTAAATTAAGAAAGACTAAAGACTAAGACTAAAAACAACCACCTGTTCCCCAAGTGTTTCAGTTGAAAAGTGTAAAATTCCTTTCAAACCTCAGGGATTCTATTCTAGTGTTTGAGGCTTTCTGAAGCTTTAGGGTGGGATTAATTCTTATTTTTGGCAGACGTTCCTTTCCTTGGCAATCTCGTTTTCCATGTCACCAGCAAGATGCCACAAGGAGCCATTCACTGGTGATTAAGCCCAATAACCAGACTCAGCAAAGAGGCAAAAACCTTTTCATCTATTTAAAAAACAGCTAAAGAAAGCCAAGGGATTTTTTTTTTCCTTAGAAAAGAGGAATCTGACCTGTTTGCAACGTTTCAAAGGGTTTTACACAACTGGAGACTGCAGCAGACTCACCTCCTCCCCTGTCAATGGCACTGCTTGAGTATTCCTGTCAGATTGAAGGGATACAATTCAATTAAATGTAATTATTGTCCTCTAAGCAGCATTTCATAATCAGCCCTTTTGTTTAAGCAAACCTATTTGTTTGCTGCATGAATAAAACTCAAAAACATTCATTTCATGGAATGGTTTGGGTGGGAAGGAGCTTAAAATGATCCAGCCATGGGCAGGGACAACTTCCACCGTCCCAGGGGGATCCAGCCTGGCCTGGGACATTCCAGGGATCCAGGGCCAGCCCCAGCAAACCTGGGAATTCCATCCCAGCCCCTCACAGGGAACAATTCCTTCCCAAAATCCCATCTAACCCTGCCCTTGGTCAGTTTGAGGCCATTCCCTGTGTCCTGTCCCTCCAGTCCTTCCTGCCCAGCACATTCCCAGTGCCCAGGGCTGGATTCCCAGTGCCCAGGGTTGTTCCTGCAGCACCCACAGAGGGATGGGAAAATAAAATCAAAGAATCCTGGAATGGCTTGGGTGGGAAGGGACCTTAAATCCCACCCAGTGTCACCCCGGCCATGGGCAGGGACACCTCCCACTGTCCCAGGGGGATCCAGGCTGGCCTTGGGCACTGCCAGGGATCCAGGGGCAGCCACAGCAAATCTGGGAATTCCAGCCCAGCCCCTCACTGCCCTCCCAGCCAGGAATTCCTTCCCAATATTCCAGCTAACCCTGCCCTTGGTCAGTTGGAAGCCATTCCCTGTCCTGGCACTCCAGACCTTTGTAAAGCCTCTCTCCAATTTTCCTGTCACCCCTTCAGGTCCTGGAAGGTGCAGTTGGGTCACCTCAGGTCCTCTCCCAACATGACCCAGCAGCATTCAGTCATTCCCAAATCGTTCCCAACCCACAGCAATCAGTCCCCGAAAGCGCCTTGGAGCTCGTCCTGAGTGAACCAACCTCGGGGCTGTCCCTGTGCTCCATCCCTGGGGTTTTCAGGATGGATCTCAGCACGGGGGGGTCACGGCCGGGGGTTCTCCGTTTTGTCTCTTTCTTCTTCCTTCCCGACATTCAAGGACGTTGAGAGTGCCGGGCCCTCTGAGAGCCCTGAGCCGCGTCGCAGAAAGCAGCCGAGTCCTTCAAGGTCGTTTTCGGTCCCCGTGTGCTGTTTATTATCTGGTATCTCACAGTTTGCTCCGCGCCCGGCCGAGGTCCGGACAGCAGCTGGGACACGACACGACTGCGACTGACGGGGCCTTGCTGGGTTCTCACACAGATAGTGACGTGCCCACTGTTTACTATTCTGTGCCAATGTGTGACATCTATACTACAGGGGTCATCTCTGCCCTAATCCAATGGCCTGGAACTGCTTTGTGTCATCACCACCCCAGAGGATGGAGGACGAAGGAGAAGGATTTAGGGCAACACCCCAAATCCTCCATCTTGTCCCCCATTCATCTCTATTCTAAGAACTCCTAAACTACAAAATTTCTTACTCTGGGCTGTACTAAACTACTACTTTCACACTTTTGAGGTTTCTAGTTCTTCTCTCAGTGTTGGAAGCTTCTCCCGTGGACTAAAATCAAACTCGGTGTCTCCCTGGGCTCTGTGCCAAGGTCTCCAACCCCCCTGGACCGGCTCCACACCCCCTGTGCAGGGTCCCAACTCCCTTTCTCAGGTCCCAGGTCATACAAAGGGATGCCCTGGACTCCAACAGGGATGTTGTTCCCTGCTCCCACAGGTGTCCCAGGGGTTTGGTTTCCACCCAGAATTCCCAGATCTTCCACAGGCTCAGCTTTCCTTGGGCTGAGATCTGAGACACCGTGGGCACACCTGGCGACTGGAGGGCAAGCACAGAGCTGTGACACTGAGAGCTTGAGGGAGAACTGACAAAACTCAAATGCTAAAAACACGAGCTGTCAAAGTGCACAAATCCCCTGTGCAGAAACACCCCACAAAAATCCATCAGGCTGGAAATTCGGGCTCTTTTCGTGCCACATTTGCTATTTTCAGAAATGTACAGAACACACAGAAAAGGAGCACGACGTGAAGGAAGAGTGAAATCAGGTTTTTACTGCATCCTAAATTGTAGGCAAGATGACAAATGTCAGCTGAAGCGTTTCCTGACAAATAGTCGGGTATTTTTATTTCTTAATGAGAGTTTAACAAAGATTATAACAGTGCTAATCCTCTTACCTTGGCTTGTTCCCAGGGTATCTCCAGTCTCCAAGGATTTAACAGGATTTTGCTGCTCAGAAACCCATTCCTAAAGAAAAAAATTCCAGAATTTTTACAACAGCACCATCTACGGAGGGTTTGAATCCCACAGACAAAGATTTCAGAGTTTTCTCCATCATCCACTATTCCAGCTGAATTTGTTTTCCCAAAAAGAAAGAAAACCACAGAGCAATAAAAAGCTGCATAATAAACAGTGGCTCAGGGTAAGGAGCCACAAGGCTGTGATTTCACTCTGTCAAACTTCACATTGATAGAAAATGTGTCTAAAATGCTTTATTCACAATCATCACACTGCGACTGTTTTGCTCCAGGCACTACAATAAACATCAGCAGTTTAATACTACTTTTATTAACACTAATTAGCAGCAGCAAAAAGAGAAGACAAGTCTTGGAAAGAAACAACCTTAATAATATTTTTTTTATTTGAATACCATTAGCTTTTAAGCAGAAACTTCAAAAATAGGGTTTTTTGCAGGCGAGTTTCTTGAAGTTAATGATGGACAACTCAATAACTTCACTCGTGAAAATACTTGCACTTTTAGAAGGAAAATTACCGAAATTAAGCTGCTTAACAACGCATGGACAACCTTTTTCTTCCATTTTTTTTTTTTCTTCTCTCAGGCCCCAGCGGAGGCCGGTGGGCACAACCGCAGCCACCAGGAGAGGGAAAAAAACCCCAACCCGGAGCTCCCCCGGTGTGTATCATCCCCTGGGCGATGGCACCCCACAAACACAGAGCACAGCCCGGGTACCCCCGAGGGCTGCGAGGGTTCCCTGCCCCTGTTCCCTGCTCATCCCGAGGGCTCCCCGCTCCTGTCCCCTGCTCACGCCGAGGGCTCCCCGCTCCCGTTCCCTGCCAACCCCGAGGGCTCCCCACTCCTGTTCCCTGCCAACCCCGAGGGCTCCCCGCTTCTGTTCCCTGCTCACCCCGAGGGCTCCCCGCTCCCGTTCCCTGCCAACCCCGAGGGTTCCCCGCTCCTGTTCCCTGCCAATCCCGAAGGCTCCCCGCTCCTGTTCCCTGCCCAAGCCAAGGGTTCCCTGTTCCCGGTCACCCCAAAAACTCTTCACCTCCGCCCGGTTCCCGGCCCGCCTCGCACTTTCAAACCGCGCCACGCCCCCGCGGATCGCGCCACGCCCCCGCGGATCCCTCCGCGCCCCCGCCCCTCCGGCCACCCCCAGCGCCCTCAGCACTCACCCCGGCCCCAGCGGTACCGCAGGCAGGGCGGATCATGGGGGTGACCCCTCAGCGCTGCTCTGCCCCGGGAGTCGGCGGGGCTTGGCGGGGATGGGGGGGGACTCTTTGAGCCGGCGGAGGGATCACGGGAGGTTGAGGCGCAGCACGATGCGGTGCGGCCGGAAAAAAAATAAAATTATTACATGAATTCATTCCACGGCCCGCGCGCACGTGACGGGCGGCAACCAATCACAGGGGGATTATGCAAATAAAGCAGCGTCTTCCTCTCGCGATTGGCTGCTTCCCTGGCCTTGCCCCGCCCGCTCGCTGCCTATTGGAAGGACACGCGGCACGGCGCGGCGGTGATTGGCCGCGGGGGCTGCCCGGCAGCGCCCGCCCCTTCCGGGTGTCGGCGCGGCGGCGGGCGCAGCATGAGGCGGGTGACGCTGTTCGTCAACGGCAGCGCCCGCAACGGGAAGGTGAGGCCGGGCCCGGGCCGGACCCTCCGCTCCCCGCGGGACCCTGCCCGGGCCTGCCCTCCCCGGAACCCCCCGGGGCAGCCGGGCCTGCGGGGCGCGGGGTCCCTCCTGGCTGCCTGTGGAGGGAATCGCGACAGGCGGGGATGTGTCGCGGGTGGAGGCGCTTTGGGGGTTTGAGGGAGTCGCGTCCGGCTGCGGGTGTCAGGCGCGGCTGTGGGATGAGGGCTCTGAGGGGAGGTTAACCTTGCGGGGTGGGGGGGGGTACCCTGGGAATAATCGCATTTAATTGTTTAAAACCTCGCTAAAATCGTCTCGAGCCTGAAAACAGTGATTTTTTTAGGCCTAAGCAGTGCTTGTCCAGCAGAGGAAAAGGCCCGGGGATGCAATTCCACAGAGAGTCCGCAGTGATCTTGATGTTTCCATCCACATTCTGAGTGTAGACGTTGACGTGACTGTGCTTTAATGTGTAATTTATTAATTCTGGCCATGATCCCGCTGTTTCCACCCGGGCCTGGAGTTGGTGTGAGCACGTCTCAGCCTCGCAGCTCTGCTGGATTGTGGCTGTGACCCCGATTTTCCCGTCCACATCCTCAGTGCAGACAGTTCATGTCCTTTAAGCCTTGGTTTTGGAGAGGGAAATACGTTTGGGAGAGGCTTGGGACAGAACAAACAGCAAGATTTCTTTAGAGAAATAAAGAATTATATTCTCACAGCACCGACATCTGTCCCCTCGCTGCTGTTGCAGTGAGTTTTGGTGGGAGCTGTGCAAAAATCACCCTGGTTTTGTGTTCCAGCACCAAAATTGGTCTTTTTCCCTCTTTTCGTGATCAAGATCCAAATGGATTTTGCTCCCCCTGATGAACCTGAAGTGGCAGAACTTTGGGAGCACAGTTCCATCTGTTATAAATTATAAACCTGGCTTCTTGGAAATATTGGAATGGATACTATAGGTATAATTGTGCTGTGTTATGTTTTATTAACAGAGTTTAGAAAAGTGAGGAATGTATTTTCTGACTGTGGCATAGTGTAAATAGTAGAAAGACTAGGTTTTGTTTTTTTTCTTCTTTGTAACATCTAAACTGACCAAGCCAGAAAAAGTGTAGGAGAGGGTCGTCACCTTGTAACCCTGCATAAAAAACTGCTGACTTTCTGGGGTTCTTTATCAAAATGGAAACAACCAAAAACCTCAAGAAAAGAAAATTAAAATTATGAGACCGATGTTACCGGACAAAGTGGAGCCACCCACAAATAAATCCACCAGATTGAAAGGGCACAGCAATGCTTAAATATCCAAGTCTGAAAGAGTGGAAGGTGATGCCAGGCACCCTCGGCCCAGAAACCTTTGCTCTTCTGCCTCCTAATTGTCCATTTTTCATTTTCATTAAGCTTGCAGATTTTTAAAAGAGAGCAGAGCTCGCTTTTCCCGCGTGGATTTTGGGTTTTGTTCACAAAAAAAAACAACCCCCAAGCGGAGGTGCTGTGCTCTGTCCTCCCCAGGTGGTGGCCGTGTACGGGACTCTCTCCGACCTGCTCTCCGTGGCCAGCAACAAGCTGGGGATCAAAGCCACCAGCGTCTACAACGGCAAGGGAGGGCTCATCGATGACATTGCTCTCATCAGGTGAGGGGCAGCCAGCAAAAAAAGGCAAATCGGGGCTCTGCGTTAAGAGAATAACCTGTTAATTAACCTTCCTTAATCAATACCTCAAAGACAGATGCGGTCGTTTCCGGCCAGGATGCCCGAAGGTCCCTTCGCGTCTCTTTAATTTCTTTTTAATTTCAAAGCCTTTGTTGATTCAGAGCTGGACACGAGCTGTGCTCGAGGCTTTTTCAGCTGCTGCTGTGTTGGTTCCAGGGCAGTGTTTGTGCCATGGAATCCCCACTGTTGCACTCAGCCCTGCCATGGGGGGTTTTCTGGGAAGGAAACAAATTCTGTCGCTGCTTTGGCTTCACACAATAGTCTCAGACTGGGGGGAAAAGCAGCTCTTTTGGAAGAATTAATTGATTACACAAATGGTCCCTACCTGGATGCTGCAGATAAAAATCTCTGGTCAAGTCAGCCTATTCCAATCCAGTGTCTGCAAAAAATACAGATAAAAAGCAGATACAGAAGTTCCAGGTAATGGCCACTGGTCATAATTGAGTTGAAAGTAATCAGGAGAGGTTCTACTGTCAATTAGATGAAGAATAAATTATGATTAACTTTCTTTTTCTCTTCCCTCTGCCCCCTCCTGTCTCAGGGATGATGATGTTCTGTTTGTCTGTGAAGGGGAGCCCTTCATTGGTGAGTCTGCAATTCTTACATCTAACCTTTTATTTAACAGAGTTTATGTAGCTTTCATACCACCCTAAGATTTTGTGGTTTTTTGGTGTTTTCAGAAGACACCTGTTTGTAATTAAAGATCATTCAGGGTTTTTCCAATAATGGCTTTGTTTCTTCTCTGCAGATCCTCAGACTGATGGGAGAGCCCAGGAGGAGCTGACAGGGTCCCACACGGACTGGCTGACTCTCAATGTTGGAGGCAGATATTTCACCACCACACGGTAAAAATGGCCTTCAAAAACTTCAAAAACTTCATTTCAATAAAGCAAAAGACCTTAAAAAGTACCTCACTGTGAAGCAGGAGGCCTTTGACTCCTGCAGCTCCCTCTGTATTTTGTATTTGCCGCCAGATTTTGGCAAGAAATTAATTCTTAAACACTGACAGGTGAAGGAAAAATAAAGTTGGGCTGCTTTTGTTTCCCAGGAGCACTTTGGTTAACAAAGAACCCGACAGTATGTTGGCACACATGTTCAAAGACAAAGGTGAGTACACTGAGATAAACTTCATTATTTTTGAGTAATAAATGAGCAGAGTAGGCAAAAGTCACTGTCAAGCTGAGGCTCTTGTTCATAAAGTAAAATATCTGAAGTATGTTAAAGTCCCAGAGCAGGACAGAGAATTATTTTTTAATAGCTTTATTTCTCTCTGTTTATCATCTCACCACCTAATGTTGATCATCTCACCAACTGCAAATGCAGCTCCCATCCATTGTGAGCAGTTTGGGTCCTTTTTTTGTTTGTTTATTTGATTTGAGGTTTCTCACCTTGTCGCATCTTCCTCGGATTTGTCAGCAGAGCCAGTGAGCAAACTCTGCACGAGGCAGCCCTGGGGAGACAACCAGACTAAAACATTTCAGTGCTGCTTTTATCCTGGCCATGATTCTTTTGTGTGTGGTAAAAACTCAGTTATTCAGAGCAGGAACAAATTCATTTTAAGCTGATTATTTTTTTTTTCCCCTCCCCGCTCCTCTTTTCCTCCCTCCTCTCTCCTTCACTCGCCCTTCCAAGTGGAGAATTTTTTCTATTCCAATCCCCTTTGGTAATAAAAAAAAAAAAAACCCTCTGAAAACTGAAGCAAATGCTCTTCTATCACTACATGAAAAGTAATTTTATATATATATATGTTGTGGAAACAGATGCTTGGGGGAATAAGCAAGATCCTAGAGGAGCTTTCCTCATTGACCGCAGTCCCGAGTATTTTGAGCCCATTTTGAACTATTTGCGTCACGGACAGCTCATTGTAAATGATGGCATTAATTTGCTAGGTAGGTATTACCTGTCTGACATCTCCTCAATCATTCCTCCTTGGAATTCCAGCCAGAGGGGAGGGAGCTCTGTGTGCTCATCCCCCGTGGTTGGGAGGTTTTTTTTCCCCCCTTTTGGTGGATTTGTTCTCAGCAGTGCAGCTCCCTGTGCTTGCTTTATAATGAGGATAGGCTTGGTTATTTCTCTTTGGAGCATTAAAAAAAAAAAAAATCCATTCTGGATTAATACCTGCAATTTCTGGAGTTGATCTCTTGGAACCGATGCTGATGTCGTGTCTTGAGTCGTGTTTTTCCTTTTAGCTGCAAGCAAACCTTTCCCGTGTGCCCAGTTCTGTGCAGTGTGATGTGTGTGTGTTCTCCAGTGAGGGGAGAGGAGAGGAGGGTGCTGCTCCCCGGGTCAGCAGTTCCTGCAGTAACCAGCCCTGCTCTCCTTCCAGGGGTCTTGGAGGAAGCCAGGTTCTTTGGGATCGACTCCCTCATCGAGCACCTGGAGATTGCCATTAAGGTACTTTGCCCTCGGGAAGCCCTGGATGCACGTCCTGCTCTCCCAGGGAATGTGGAACTCAGGGCTGGCCCCAGGATTCCCAGGGAATGTGGAGTTTAGTGCTCTCCCCAGGATTCCCAGGGAATGTGGAGTTTAGTGCTCTCCCCAGGATTCCCAGGGAATGTGGAACTCAGGGTTGTCCCCAGAATTCCCAGGGAATGTGGAATTAATTTATTGCTGTCCCTGCTCTCCCAGGGCAGGTGTCATTTGTTGCTGTCCCTGCTCTCTCGTGTCCCCAGAACCCCCAGGGCAGGTGTCACTTGTTGCTGTCCCTGCTCTCTCCCCAGAATTCCCAGCCAGCTGAGGATCACTCTCCCATCTCTCGGAAGGAGTTTGTCCGATTCCTGCTGGCGACACCCACCAAGTCTGAGCTGCGCTGTCAGGTCAGGGAGCTCAGCCTTTGTCCTCCCAGCAAAACTCCAGGAATTGTTTCCCAACACCCGATCCAGCCCTGCCCTCTCACAGTTTAGAACCACAGGAATACAGAATTCCTGTTTGCAGGAAATATCCCAAGTCTTCAGAGCTCTGCATTTACGTTTCGTGGTGTTGTGTAATAGAAGAAATGATCTTGGGGGTTTATGTTTGTGTAGAACCGTGGAATTTAAACAGTCCCAAGAAAAAAAACAGTCCAGGGAAGCTTCTTTGCCTCAGCTAGTTAAACTAACTAAAAGCATAAAAAAGTTGGAAGGGACCTTAAGGATAATCCTGTTCCAGTCTGCCATGGGCAGGGACACCTCCCGCTGTCCCAGGCTGCTCCAACCTGGCCTTGGACATTCCAGGGATCCAGGGGCAGCCACAGCTCCTCTGGGAATTCCATCCCAGCCCCTCCCCACCCTCCCAGCCAGGAATTCCTTCCCAAAATCCCACCTAAACCTGATCTCCAAATCCATTGCACTCCCTGTCCATATAAAAAGTCTCTCCCATCTTTTTATCAGCCCCTTTAAGGCACTGAAAACATTCCAGCACATCTGTTTATCCGGCTACATTTACACACACAACTACCCAGCCACGTTTCTTTTAATCCTTTTCTGTCCAGACCTTCCCCCTTCCCCTCCTGTGACCATTTTGGGGCTGTCCACTGGTTTTTTGCAGGGTCTGAATTTCAGCGGGGCCGACCTTTCCCGCCTGGACCTTCGCTACATCAACTTCAAGATGGCAAATCTGAGCCGCTGCAACCTGGCCCACGCCAACCTGTGCTGTGCCAACCTGGAGAGAGCTGACCTCTCTGGATCTGTGCTGGATGTAAGCCTGGCCTGCCCTGCACTTCTCTCAAAAAACAGGGATTAGAACAAAAAAAAAAAAAAAATCGGTTTCTCAATTTTTTTTCTGTGGTTGTTTCAGCGTTCCCACATTTCCTCACAGTGACAGGGGGGTTGTGCTTTGGGGGGTTCAGTTGTAATCCCTCAAAAAACAGGGATTAGAACAAAAAAAAAATTGTTCTCTCAGGTTTTTTCTGCGGTTGGTCTTCTCAGTGACAGGGGTTTGTGTTTTGGGAGGTTCAGTTGTATTCTCTCAACAAACAGGGATTAGAACAACAACAAAAAATCAGTTTCTCAATTTTTTCTGTGGTCATTCCTCACAGTGACAGGGGTTTGTGCTTTGGGGGGTTCAGCTGTAATGCAGAGTTTAAATCTGTGTCCTGCTGGTTTTTGGTGTTTATTTCCATCCTGTCTCTGGCAGTGTGCAAACCTGCAGGGGGTGAAGATGTTGTGCTCCAACGCAGAGGGAGCGTCCCTGAAGGGCTGCAACTTTGAGGACCCGTCAGGCCTTAAAGCTAATTTGGAAGGTAAGATTTTTGCCTGTTAATTACTCCCTGGAAACAGCCCTGTGCCTGTAGATTTATGTGGCAAAAGTTCAGCTCTGTTTGTACAGTCCGTGTGGAAGAGCCCACAGCTCTGAGCTGGTGCTGCCAAATAATCAGGAAATTCCCAATTGTGCCGTCAGTTCATTAAATTCCCAATTCCTTAAATTCCCAGTTCTGCCTTCACCTCTCCCAGTGCAATAAATTCCCAGTTCTGCCTTCACCTCTCCCAGTTCACTGAATTCCCAGTTCTGCCTTCACCTCTCCCAGTTCACTGAATTCCCAGTTCTGCCTTGAGCTCTGCCAGCTCCTTGAATTCCCAGTTCTGCCTTGAGCTCTCCCAGTTCAATAAATTCCCAGTTCTGCCTTGACCTCTCCCAGCTCCTTGAATTCCCAGTTCTGCCTTGACCTCTCCCAGCTCAGTAAATTCCCAGTTCTGCCTTGAGCTCTCCCAGTTCATTGAATTCCCAGTTCTGCCTTGAGCTCTCCCAGCTCCTTGAATTCCCAGTTCTGCCTTGAGCTCTCCCAGCTGACCCAGCTCCTGGGAACCATCCCCTGGAGCGTTTTTGGGTGATTTCCCTGCCCTGTGGGTGTGCTGCAGGTGCCAACCTGAAGGGAGTGGACATGGAGGGCAGTCAGATGACAGGGATCAACCTCAGGGTGGCCACTTTGAAAAATGCCAAACTAAAGAACTGCAACCTCAGAGGAGCCACCCTGGCAGGGACTGACCTGGAGGTGAGTTACCTTTCATTTCTTACCCATGTATACACATGAATACATGAGTGTGGGCAAAAAAGAGGGTAATTTTTGGGTTTACACATGAATGTGGGCAAAAAAGATGGTAAATTTTGGGATTATACATGAATGTGGGCACAAAGATGGTAATTTTTTGGGCTTGGTGGCTTTTCTCCAGCTGCAAAGTTAAGCAGAGTTGGGGGAAATGGAGTCAGGCTTTTGAGCAGAGCTCTGTCTCTATCCAATTAACGATAATTTTCCTTTCCCCCTGCAGAATTGTGATCTGTCAGGCTGTGACCTCCAAGAAGCCAATCTGAGGGGCTCCAACGTGAAGGGAGCCATCTTTGAGGAGATGCTGACCCCCCTGCACATGTCCCAGAGTGTCAGATAGGGCCCAGGCCACGCTGCACAGGAAGGAGCCCCAACACCCATCGTGACTTTTTCACCTCCTCCCCTTCCCCAGTCCGAGTCCTGGTTATTTTAGCCACCTTCCATTTGCAGTAGTGCCTAGGTAAACTTTTTTTGATCCACTTTTGGGGAGGGGAAATTTTGTTTTCAGAGGTGCCAAGAGAGAGTTTGGACCTCTGTGAGCAGAGTGAGGAAGCAAAGCTGGTGCTGAAACCAGAGAGTGTGGCTGGTTCTGAGGGCTGGGAAAGGGTTCAGTGGTTTCATTCTTTTTAGCATTGCCTCACTTTGGGATGCATTTTAATTTATACAAAGCACAATATATGCAATTCTATATTTATTGAATCTGTAGCTGCAATAGGAATAGATGTTACTCCTGTACAGTAGCAACCAGGTGGAGCTTTGCAGGTGAATTTGCAGTCTGTGGCCAGGCCAGGGGGGGCTCAGGGTCCCCCGGGGCTGCTCAGCTCTCTGCTGGGGTGGAAGCTGATGGGAACATCCCTGCTCACTAATTGGATGTCTTTTAATTAATCCTCTCCAAAACGAGTGTGGGGGTGCACTGTCAAGGACAGCTGGTGAGGAAAATCCTGGTTTTTCACTCCAGGCTGGAGTTCCTGCAGAGTTTTCACCCTTGCTGGTGAGTTCAGAGCAGAGAGGAGAGCACAGAGCTGTCACCAAAGCAGAGAGAGGCAGAGGAGCTCGTGCTCCTCATCCCTCAGCAGGGGAATCTTTCCCTGGTTCCTTCCCCTCCATCTACTATGCAAAAAGACTCCCCTGAGCATCAGCCTGGATCTTTTGGGGCTGCTGCAGGTGGCTGTGAAAGCATCTCACCTGTGGCCAGGTGCCCTCCCTGCCCTCCCACAGCTGCTGTGCCTGTGCAGGAAGGAGCTGGAGCTGCTTTTTTGGGCATAAAATACCTGTAAAAGCATCTCACCTGTGGCCAGGTGCCCTCTCACAGCTGCTGTGCCTGTGCAGGAAGGAGCTGGAGCTGCTTTTTTGGGGGGGAATCGTGCAGGGCAGAGGCCTCAGCCCCCCTGGGTGTGGATGAGGAGCTGCTTTTCCCTGTCGGATCTGTGGAGTTCTCAGCTCACGCCACCTTTATCTTACACACAATCAAAAAAGCACACCAAGAAACTATACCAAAAACAAAAAAAATGGGAAAAAATAAAAAAAAAGGTGCATCAAGAACTTACCTCAGATGCTTCAACCACCCCAAAGTCAAAACTAACCTTGAATTTAAGGAAGTCAAGCTGTTACTGTAGAAATACAAAGGAGGACGAAGAACCAGTGGAGTCCCACAGTTCTTTCCAGGGGGTTTTGTCTCCCTTGCAGTGCAATTCCTGTTGTTTTGTAGTCTCAGTTGTTGTTACAAAAAAAAAAAAAAAATAAAATAATAAAAATGCTGCTTTGCCACCAGTCTGGGAAGGACCAGCAGAGGATGTTTGGGAGGAATTGCAGGAATTTTTACCTTGGTTTGAGTCGGGCAAGTGCCGTGAGCTTGCAAGGCTCAAAATCCCAGAGCTGCCAGGTTCAGAATTGGGATTGTTTCCTGCAGCCCCCTCTGGATCAGGCTCTAGGACAACACTGAATCCTTGGAGAAACCACCTGCAGGTTCCAGGGGAATATTGCAGCGTGACTTTGGAGTCCTTTTCTCCCACCTCATGGCTTTCAGTGGGAATGTCGTGTCTGTTGCAGTTAGAAGATTCCTAGGGCTAGAGAAAACAAATGAATTATTTTTCTTTATCATATTTTGTAGCTGGCAGAAGTAAAACTATTGTATGGAAAAAGAAATATATAAATCTATATATATATATATCTATCTATTTTCATAATCACTGTGTATAAAAGCTCTTTGACTGAAGCACTATGGAATAATCACAGCATGTGGCACCATCACTCACGGCTGGATTTCAGGTGCCTCTTTTGCCTCAGGACAGAGCCCTGGCAAGAGCCCTGTGGACAATTTCCAGCTAATTTAAGTTGCATTAATAAAAAAAAAGTGTGAAAGAGAAAAGTGGCTTGGTGTTGTCTTCATTTGAATAGAAACCCCAAATCTCACCTGTGAGAAAAACAAGATTTTGTTTTGTTTTGTTTTAAGCATAAAATACCTGCTGGGAAAACAGCTGTGCTGTGAGGGTTCTGATCCGTTAATGGGGAGAATTTGCATGGAATTGTTTCTTTGGTTTGTCATTCCTCTCCAAGACTTCTCAGCCTTTTTTGTCCCCACCCTTCATATCTGCTTAATAAAATAGTTGCAGGCAGAATAGTCAGAGAATCGTGGAATATCCTGAGCTGGAAGGGACCCAAGGATCACAAAAATCCAATTCCTGTGGCTGCACCAGGAACCTGCGGAGAAAAAGTTGTTAAAAGCTGCTCTGGGCAGCCTCATCAGCCCCAGGCTGGGTGGTGATCAGTGAGCTGCAATTATTGAGCAAAACTCTCTTTAAATGCCCAAACCAAACCTGCTTTAACCTGTAAACACCTGATTTTTGCAAGGCTCACCAGGGGAGGAAGGAGGCTCTGCACACAGGGAAATCCCCGGGTGAATCCACAGCACAGGAGCAGGAACATTTTCCCCCCTGAACCCAAATTTTCACAGCTTGAGTTGAGCTCGGGGAGTGGGAGGAGAACGGGGGCAGGAAGGATGACTCTGCCCAGAGTCACCAAATCCTCAATTAGTGACTGATGAAATTTCCCCCATTAAAGCCCCGAGAGGTCAGAGGGAACACGAGAGCTGGAGGTGGCACAGGGCAGCCCACAGCGAGGCAGAGCAGCTGCCAGCTGGGGGAAAAACAGCATTTCTGCAGTCAAAATTCACTGAGCTGAACTCCTGCAGGCAAATAAATCTTTATAAACCTCTCCAGATTGAAAAACAGAATTATGGAATGGTTTGGGTTGGGTTTAAGGATCATTTCCATCAACTCCATCCCCAGAATCTTCCACTGTCCCAGGCTGCTCCAGCCTGGCCTTGGGCACTGCCAGGGATCCAGGGGCAGCCCCAGCTCCTCTGGGAATTCCAGCCCAGCCCCTCCCCACCCTCCCAGGGCAGGAATTTGTCCTAATATAAACCAAAATAATATCAGATCATATCATGTTGTATTATATTATATTAGTATATTATATATTAGTTCTAGAAACCCAAATTACATATTTCTTCCCAACCTAAACCTCCTCTCTTGTCAGTTTAAACCCATTCCCCCTTGTCCCTGTCACTTCAGGATCTTCTGAAAAGAATTTGGGGATCCTGTTCCCACCAGAGGCTCCGTGGTGCCAACAAAGTACATTTACCATCAGACTCACCCAGTTTGATCCCACCTGACATTTTATAGAGCAAAGAACACGGAGGCGCCTGAATTTAGATGTTGAGGAGGAGGATTTTAAACTGCTCCGGGCACTTGTGCAACCACAGGCTCCTGTTTGAGCACCCAGGGTTGTTTCCTTCCTGCCTGAGGGAAATGAAGGGGGGCACGAGGGGTTGCCTGGGTCATGGATTCTCCATCCCTGGGAGTGTCCAAGGCCAGGCTGGGAGGGATTTGGAGCACCCTGGGACAGGGGAAGGTGTCCCAGCCCATGGCAGGGGTGGAAATAGATCGATTTAAAGTCTTTTCCAACCCAAAACATTCCAGGATTCTTCAAGACTGAGCTCAATTCCTTTCACAGCCCCAACAAATTCAAACTCACCCGAGAACTTTTCCTGGAGGAACCAGGACTGAGTGACAGAGGAGCTCCTGTAACTCCCAGCAGGAGCAGCTGCATCCCAAAGTGGGATTTACAACCTCTTAAAAGCCAAGGCTGTCAAAATTAACTGAATTACTTTTATGGCTCTTGGAGGAAAGAGCTGAATTTAATTGCTGCACCGGGGGGTTCCAATTATGAGCTTTACTTGTGCCCATGACAGTCACTGAAACGGTGACACCAAAATTGCAGCCTGGGAGGGAGAAGTGGGGGGGAAAAAATCTCCTGCTGGCAAAAGGGGTGGCACTGGGGTCTTTGGGTATAAAAAGGGAGGTGAGAGAAGGTTTACAGGCGTTTTCCAGAGGAGAGGAGCTGCTGGAGTTACCCCACAACCTCTCTGAGGCAGCAGGTAATGTGCTGGAACATCCCACACTCCCTTTTCATTTATCCAGTGCTGTCAGATGCTCCTGTTAAAACAAAAAAATTGGATTAGAAGAGACTGCAAAGGGCAGTTTTTAAGGAGCAGGGACATGAGAGCAGAGACCAGCTGGACAAATCTGCCAAACGCCACCAGGGAATGCAACCTTTGAGCTCCACACACGCCTGCAACTCAGAAATCCTAATTTACATCCTCATCCAAGTTTTTCAGATGTCCAATCTCTTTCAAGTGAGCTAATCCAGGCTTGGAGAGGCTGCAGATCCAGCTGGAGGTGCAGCTCAGAACTGCAGCGGGCGCAGGGAGGGATTTTTGGGGTGTCTGTGCAGGGCCAGCAGCTGGAACTCCACAATCCCCCCGAGTCCCTTCCAGCTCAGCACCTTCCACGGTTCTGTGACCCAGAAATGCCTCATCTTTACCCCTCCACGAGCGACAAACGGAGCTGCAACGACCAGACAGGTGTTTTTATGCCTTTATCACCAGCCAGGTGGGGTTTGTTTTGTCTCTGGCAGGATGGAGAAGCCCAGGAGGATGGTGGCCGCCGTGGGGCTGTGTGTGCTGTGCCTGGGGCTGTGCCTGGCCCAGCACTGGTCCTTTGGTCTCCAGCCAGGGGGCAAGAGGAGCGCCCAGCTCCTGCTGGGACCCTTCCAGGAGGTGGGTCCTGGGCTGGGAAACAACTCTGGCCTGCAAAAAAACGCAGCCAAAAAGGTGATAAAGGTTCCCCTCTGCAGCTGNGTAATAAGGGGTGAGGGGGAATTCGGGACCTTCCAGGAGGTGGGTCCTGGGCTGGGAAACATCTCTGGCCTGCAAAAAAACGCAGCCAAAAAGGTGATAAAGGTTTCCCTCTGCAGCTGTGCCTGTGTCTGTCCCCAGTCCCCAAGATCTGGGGATAAATGCGTTGTGGGAAGGAGGATTTGGGAAATAAGGGGTGAGGTGGAATTTGGGAGCCTGGCACAAAGAGCAGCACATTCGAGCTGGAAGAAGTCAAATTATTGTATGGAGAAAAAAAAATATATATTTATTATTTATATATAGATATATATTTTTTTTTCCATGATTGCTGTGTATAAATTCTCTTTGGACTTTCACTGAAGCACCCTGGAATAATTTGGGCAGCCAGCTCCAATGGAGAGATGGAGCTCTGAGGTCCAGGTTAAATCTGATTTCATCCTCCCTTAAATTCTGAGGGGTTATTTTGTGACAATGGCTCCACTCCCCTCAAAGCTTTGGCAATTTGCACAGCAATGGAACGACAAAGCACGTGGGGAAGGTTCTGCCCGCCGATGCTTTTCCCTCTTTTCTAATCAACATTTCACATCCGGCTCCTCCTCATTCCTCGAATTGCTAAGGAAAAGGTGAATATCCCTCGCGTGGTGGGACAGTTTCACCTCCATCTGCACCTGGGGTAGGAAAAAAATCTCCTTTTCCTGAAGGTTGTGTCACCTCGTGGTGTCACCTCTCCGATGCAGATTCCGAATGAGATGGAGAAACTGGAGGAGGTGCAGCACAGGGAGTGCCCGGGCCCCGAGCAGAGCTCCAGGATCCGGGATCTGAGGGAAGCCGTGGTGAGTAATGTGGATTTTCTGTCATCGCTCCGGGGAAATTGAAAGAAAACACGAGGGGAGGGAAAAGGAGCTGGTGGAGGAGCGGGAGGGAGTGAAGTTAATTCACATGAGGAAATTCTGGCTCTGCCCTTATGGAATCCCAGCATGGTTTGGGTTGGAAGGGACCTAAAATCCACCTTGTCCCTAAATCCTCCCTGTCCCCTGGGCAGGGACAGCTCCCACGGGACCAAAGTTACCTGCACAGGTCCCTCCTTGTCACCTGCCCGTTCCCAAATCCCTCCCCGGACGCTCCCAGCACTGGGATCCTCCATCCCAAACTCCCCCTCCGGCAGCGGCGTTTCCTGCCCGGACTAACCCAGGCCAAGCCCGGGCCAAGCCCAGGCCAAGCCCAGCCTTGCCCGGCTCCCCTGGAACCCAGCGCGCTGCCGGCTGCTGCCCCGGGGCTGTGCCAGGGCTGTCCCTGCTATCCCAGGGCTGTCCCCTGTGCCCCAGAGCTGTCCCAGGGCTGTCCCAGAGCTGTCCCAGGGCTGTCCCCACTGTCGCAGGCTGCAGGCAGATGGAAGCTGCAGCTCTCGGGCTCCCCGGGGTGGGAAATGCATTTCCATTATTGCTGCAGAGCCCAGAGCTCCCGTCCGAGCCCCCTGACACACAGCCAGCCCTCCCAGGCATTAACCCAGCAACACCTCGAGGGGACCACATGGCCTGGGCACTGTCCCTGGGCCACCCCAAAAGCTCAAAAAAAAGCCAAACCCCAAAGCTCTGAGGGCTTGGAAACCTCTCCAGCCTCTGACCGAGGAGCCAGGCCTGGAAAAGGCTCATAAAGCCAGGATTTTCATGCAGAAACCGCCTAAATAAATACGATTTTAGCTCCTCTTTAATCCTATTTGTACTGAACACAACATATTGGAGTCGTGGCCCATGATTCCAGCAGCCCCTACACTGATACCAGGACTTTACTGGCACAGTGGAGAGCCAGCAGCAGGCATTTGCTATATTATTATTATTTTTTTTTCCCTTCAAGAGGTGATGTCAGGGAGGAAAACACACCAGAATAATTGCCAGGATATTTGGAATGAATCTTGGCTCACTGAGGGAGAACTTGGCCTGTCTTTGCTGAGCTGAAAACACCAAACCCCACCAGACCCTGATCCCACTTTCTCGTTTCTTGCTGCTTAATAACACCGAAAACAACGAAGCTTCTCCCACTCCCAACAACACATTCCTGGAGCTGCTGCAGGAATATTAAACAGGGAGAGAAAAGGGAGTGGCTGGAAACACCCCGTGGAAAAACTCCCAATTTCTCATCATTTCCTGGGCAAGGTGGGAGGGGAGCACAAACATCCCCCTCATTGAGAGAACGAACCCCCGGTTCACTCACCCCAAATCTCCATCCAGATCCCCCCAGGCCTTCAACCCTTGCGGTGTTTCAGCACAAAAACCCCATCCTCAAAGTCAGCCCTGCCCTTTAAAGGCAGAATTTGGTGTGTGGTTACAGGAGAGGCTGGTGGAGGGAGAAGGCAGAAGAAAAGAGGTTTAACCCCAAAGCCAAACCGAGCCCCAGAGCCGGAGGGAGGTTCCAAAACCACGTTAAAATAATTTCCTCTTTGCTTGGATCGACGTGTGAATAAATACTCCTGAAATGGCATCACAAGAGTGGATTTTTTTTGTGTGTGTAGATTATTGAATTGATGGGAAAGAGAACACGGCCCAGTCCAGGGTGGGAGCAGCAGTGCAGGGAAAATTTGGATGTTGAAAACTTTTGTTTCACGGGTCCAGACCAAAACCACGGCCTCACCTCGCTCCTCTCGGGGTCAAACAGCAAGGAAACTTCAATTAAAGAATAAACTTACTTTTGGAATTAATTGCCCATCAGTGGAATAAAGAGTTTTACTGCTCTTTTTTTTTTTTTTTTTTTCTGGTNTTTTTTTTTTTTCTGGTCAGGTCATAAAAACTACATTTATTTTTAAAAGGTATGTACAAACTTTACAACAGTCGTTACATTAAAAAAGAAACAAACCCAGGAAAATTTGTACACCTTTACAGATTTGTGGATCACGTGGCATTTACCCAGAGCTCCTGCTCTCTCCAGAGCCACTTTAAAGCTGGATTTTTTTTACTGATTCAGTTACAAAGGACTGGAGAAAAAACAAAACAAAACAAAAAAAACCACCCAAAAATCATATATGCGGCGTGCAAAAGTGGGTTTGCAAGGAAACCACCAATCCAGGATTCCCAGAACACGTAAAAACTCCCCCCACAACACCCAAATCCTCCTGAATTCCCACCAAACGCGTCCCAGGGTGTGCAGTGATTAAACCTTGGTAACACCACAGTGAGGAGAATCAATCAAATGGACCCTGGGGGGAACTTTGGAGCTGCTGAGGCATTTCCACCTCTGCCCAAAAACCCGAACCCGGCACCACAAGGACCCAAAAACCAGGTTCAACCTCCCCTGAGTGACCCCTGCAGTGCCCAAACCGTCCTCAAGGTGTTTTAATTAATGTTCAGAGAGAAGAATCAGGTGAACCCTGTGCCCTTGAACAGCCACAAAATCACATTATTTGGTCATTTTTTCCCCTCCCTGGTGCAGTCTTTGGAAAAGCTCACCCTGGTCCGCCAGAGGATTTGGTCTGCAGCAATAGAAAATAAGGTCAAGTTTTTCATTAAAAAATAAAAATCATCAAAAGAATGTAGCAGAAGCAGGTCAGGAATGTTTTCACTATATATATATATATATATAAAAAACCNATAAAATTAGTTAAATTACAGATTTCAAGTTATTGTTTCCATGTACAAGGATAAAAAATAAATAAGGAGAGGAAAATCTGGAGCGTTGTCCCTGCCAAATCCAACTCAGTGGGAGTCTGGAGCAAACACTGGGCTGGGAGCAGGGAGATTATGGGATGGAGCTTCCCAAAAAAACCCTCTGCAGATCACAGAGCTGCTCTCCCTGGAATCCGTGTCCTTTCCTAATCCAAAAATCCACGGCAAGGCAAAGCCGCCCGCTCCCCTCTGCCCCTGATGTGGATTAGAGGCTGGCACACGTTTCTTGAAGGAATTTATCACAGCCTGACAACATTTTTAATTAAAAAAAAAGCTCCAGGAAACAAGTGTTGGGCAGTTTCCTCCAAAGGAGAAAAAGGGAAATCCTCAAAGAGTTGAAATTTCAGAGCAGCTTTGAAGAGCTTGGCTCTGAAACGGGAGGATTTGTCTCCTCTGCACAGAGGGGAGGTTTTAACTTTGAGGTTTTATTCGAAGGCAGGGATTGAGCAGGAATTGCCGTAATTTGGACTGTCCTGTGCCCGTTTTTAACCCTCCAGTTTAAAACACCTTTCCTAAAGAACCTAATTCACCTCAAGAGACGATTCTCATTTAAAAAAAAACCAAGGTAGAGACACCTTAAATTGTCTGTGAAAATGAAATCTCACAACTCGAGTCAGGCAGGTGCCCAAGCAAAGAGCAAACACTAAAAAAAATCAGAGTTCTGCTGGGATTTCTCCCAAGAGTGGGCACTTAATTCCACTTATTTAAAATCAGTCAAATGCCCTGTTCTTCCTCAGACACTTAAATGCCCAATTGCCTTTAAAAATCTGACACTTGGATAAATTTTTTTTCCCCCTAAAACTGACCCAGAGCCGTGAATGATTTGGGCACAGGACAGAAATTCCATTCTTACCCCTCTGAGCCCGTGATGCCAACTTTTATCAGCCAGGTCAGAGAACTGGACACCAGTCTGGGGACATTGCCAAAAGGAGGAGTGGGTGGGACAAGTTCACAATCTCTAGAATATAAATATTGCTGAGAAAGGGAAAAAAAACCCCAAATTTAGAGCCATTTGTGGTAAATCTACCAGTGAAAACGCCCAAAATGTGCTGGGAAGGGAGAACTTGTTCTGAATCTTTGGTGTCAGCTGCTCCTCTCCTCCCAGTTCAGAGGGTGCCCGTCCCAGTGCCCAGCTGGGATGAGGTGAGAGGAGAAGCAAAGCCAGGTGAGGTTTCAGGTGAGAGGAACAATTCCAAGGCAGAGCAGAGCTGAGGTTGGCAGCAGTTCCCACCCCTGGCAGCCGCCCCAAGGAAGGGAAGGACAATTAACCACGGGCACACCAAGGATTCTGTCTGAAATCCTGGCCTGCAACTGCCAAAAACGCAGCCACAACCAAACCTCCCCCAGTAAAAGAGCAAAAAAGCTGCTTAAAGATCAGCTGGAAAATTCTTGCCGAGGTCAGAGCTCGTCCTGTGAGTGTTTTGTGCACGGAGTGGTTCCCTTCTCCAGGAAAAAAACCTGGATGCACAAGGTACCTCCACGTGCTCAGGTTGTTAAAGCAGAACAAAAGGCTGGAAAAGAGGACTCCAAAGTCACTTAGAACCAAAAGAGCTCCTGCCTGTTCGTCCACACCAGGGAAACCATTCCTGGGATCCCCAAATCTGCCTCCTGTGCTGGTTCACTGCAGGGGCTGAACACAACCCGCCCTGAAAAGCAGCCGGGACTGAGGCCGGGGGCAGTGGGGAGAGGCACTGGATTTGGCACTGCTGCCGTCAAGATGCACTTCAGCCAGCTCACACCACATCCTGCCCTTGTGCCTGAAGTGAAATTCTCAGCCCGGAGCAGAAGTTGTTGTCAAAGTGAAGTTTCAGAGGAGCCGGGGTCGGTGCGGGCGGGCGGGAGGGAGGGAGGGAGAGCAGACAGAAAACACAAAGACAAGAAAACCCAGAGGTTTTCCAGTCAGGCAGCGTCTGTGTCCAAGAACACAACGAGGAGCTGACACCTCCTCCAAAGCCCCAGAGAGGGAGGAAAACCTGGCCAGGGTGTCCGGGAAGATTCCCGAGATTTCCCCCGAGAAGCGGCAGCCCGGAGACAGCTGGAAGTGCGTGCAGCACCCGGGGCTGGGATGGATGGGATGTGACTGCGGTGCCGCCTCCAAAGCAGCTCCAGGCTGGTGCTGATGGCGATCTGGGATGACTCTGGGATGAGGAAAATCTGCTCCCGGAGCTGGGCAGGCAGCACAGCAGCTCCTGCAGTCACACCGACGTCAAAAGAATTGGGAAGAAGGAGAGAAGATGACAGCTTCAGTCTGGGCAAAACCCTCCCGGGGGTGGTTTTTGTTAGGTTGGGGTTTTTTTTGTTTTCCCTGAAAAAGCCTTTGCTGAGGGAACTTTTCATTAAGTTTAACAAACTTTGGTTTCTCAGTGAGGTCAGGAACCCATTTCAGTCAGAGGAGCACAATAATGGCTGTGAACCCCCAGCCCAACAAAAATTGTGTTTCCTGCTGTGGGCAACACCCTCAGCGGGGTTCCAGCGGCTCTTCCCAACTCCTACAGGATAATCAGAAGCAAAACGAGAGAATTAACGAACAAAATTATTTCCTGGAAGAGAAATCAAAAAAAATCTTCATCAATATTGATGATAAATAAACAGGCCATGAGCTGTTTATGGAACTGGTACCAGGAAATTCCTGATATCAGTGCAACTGGTACCAGTAAAGTCCTGGCATCAGTGCAACTGGTACCAGTAAAGACTGGTACAACTGGTACCAGTAAAGTCCTGGTATCAGTACAACTGGTACCAGTCCAGCCCTGGCAAAAGTGCAGCTTCTGTCATCTCCAACATCCACAGGAGGGATTTTTTTTTTTTTTTTGTGCATTAAAAAGCACAAAATGAGAATCAAACCAAGCACAAGCTGAGCAGAGCCCCTGTCCCAGGCAGGAGCAGTGAGATCAGCCCAGCATTCCCAGTTTAAACTGGGAAGGAGCTGCTGGGATTGCAGCAGTGAGGGAACTCGGGACAGACAAGAGCAGGAGAGAGGAGAATTCCAGAATTCCAGTGGGGAGACGCCTGGATTAGTGTGTCAGTCCTGCAGAGGCAAGCAGAGGGCAGGGAATCCAGTCCCAACTG
>VZDJ01000331.1:933645-954954 GCA_008694505.1 Cyanoderma ruficeps
AAACTCAACATTTCAGGGCTCCCTTCTCACCCAAAACTCAACATTTCAGGGCTCCCTTCTCATCCAAAACTCAACATTTCAGGGCTCCCTTCTCACCCAAAACTCAACATTTCAGGGCTCCCTTCTCACCCAAAACTCAACATTTCAGGGCACTGCACTCCACTCCCTTCTCATGAAGCAAAAAAAACCCCAATCCCTTTTTCCCTTCTTTTGTGGTTTCAGGGAGTGAAGCAGTGAAATGATGGGACAGGCTTCGAGCAGCACCACCCTAAGAGAGAATTCCACTGGTGCCTCCTGCTCCAAAATGCCATTTCCTCACCTCCACGGAGTTCCTGGGGGTGCTGCCCTCGTAGGGTTTGCTCTTGGGTGGAGGGGGAGGTGGTGTGGTCAGTCCATCAGCCTGCAGGGAGGGGAAGCCTGGGAACAGCAACAGTGAGAGGAGAAATAATTAAAAAAAAATAAGGAAAATGTAAGGCAATGTAAGGGAAATGTAAGGGAAATATAAGGGGAAATATAAGGAAATAGAAGGGAAATAAAAGGGATTTATGTGTTGCTCACCTCAGGGCTCAAAAAACCTGCCCAAAATTCAGAGGATCACGGGATGGTTTGGGTTGGAAGGACTTGGGACACTCCCAAGGATCCAGGGGCAGCCCCAGCTCCTCTAGGAATTCCATCCCAGCCCCTCCCCACCCTCACAGGGAGGAATTTCTCCCCCAAAATCCCACCTGACCCTGCCCTTGGTCAGTTTAAAACTTCCCCTGTGTCTTAATCTCTCCACACCCCTGTGAAAAGTCCCTCCCCATCCTTCTTGTTCAGGAGAAAACAAGAAAGGAACTGAAAAAACCCCAGAAACTGGAATTCCTCTGATGCCTTAACAGGGGATGTGCATCCACAGATCTGATCTTTGGTGCCACAGCCAAATTCTGTCATCTGACAAAACCCTGTTTTCCTGGGAAACTGAGGCACTGGAATGCCCTGGGGATAACTGGGGCTCCAGAGGGGATTCAACTCCCATTGCTTGTGCCCCAAACCCCCCAGTCTGTAAAATGAAACAACACCCCTGACCTCCAGTAACACTTTTAAATCTATTTCCACTGAATAAATCGTGATTTTTCAAGATTCCCACAGCCCCGAGGCGCTGCGATCCAACTCTGGGCAGCTCCTCCCTCCCTCCCGTGCTTCCCTCACCAAAAACCCCAAAGATTCCCAAAAAATTCCAGCAGCAGCAGCACTCACTGTGTGTCCGGGGGGTTTTGGGGGTGATGGGGGGAGGGCTGCAGGCGCAGTGCTGCAGGGAGGGGCCCTGCAGCAGGCTCAGCCTGCTGTCCCCCAGCTGCAGACTCTTGGGCCTCGGGGCCTTCCCTGCCGGGCCCTGCAGGGGACAGACACACAGACAGCCAGGTGAGCACGGCCAGGTGACCCAGAGATGTCCCACAGACACACAGACAGCCAGGTGAGCACGGCCAGGTGACACAGACACACAGACACACAGACAGCCAGGTGAGCACGGCCAGGTGACCCAGAGACACACAAACAGCCAGGTGAGCACGGCCAGGTGACCCAGGGATGTCACACAGACACACAGACAGCCAGGTGAGCACGGCCAGGTGAGCCAGAGACACACAGACACACAGACAGCCAGGTGAGCACGGCCAGGTGACCCACAGACACACAGACAGCCAGGTGAGCACAGCCAGGTGACCCAGAGATGTCCCAGAGACACAAACATGAACACTGGGCTCCTTTCAAACATTAGTTCATTGCCTCCCAGAGCATCCTGTCACTCAAACAGGTAATGAAACCCTTTTTCAGAGGTCAGTTCTCCATCCCTGAGCAGTCCAGGATGTGTCTCTGCACAGAAGGGGCCACACACTGGTGGATATAAAGCACAGACAGCTCAGGCAGTCTTGGCTTCCCTTTGGCTTTCCAGCTCCCAAACAGCTCAGCCCAGAAAGAGCTCCAGAAAATCCCTCTGAACAACTCCTGCGCTCACTGTGGAGCCATCAGCCATAAAAACAGCTTTTCCTGGGCTTTGAAGCAGGACTGGAACCCTGGACTGCTCCTTCCCTTCGGAGAAATTGGGGATTTCACCCAGCAGCAGTTCCAGAGGCAGAGGGCCAGGCCTCCTGCAGCACCAGCATCCACAAATCCCAATTTTCCTGGGCTGGAAATGCTGTCAGGGCCAATGACAGCGCTCTGGAAACACACATCCCCCTTCTTAGAAACACTCTGCAGCCTCCAAGTGCTGGCAGCACCCCCCAGCCCTGATGAGAATTCCTGAAAATGGATCAGCATCACCTGTCCCTGCCAGATTCAGCTGGAGAGGAAAGGGAAACACAGGAATTGGTGTTTGCTCCTTACTGTGCAAATGAGCCTGTGTTAGACCAGACGAGCAGCCAAGTTAAGGGGGATCAGGAGCACTGGAATACCCAGGTGCCCAGTTCTCTCAGCCCGAGGGTGCAACACAGTTTTTACACCCATCAGGACAGAATTTCAAAGTGTAACACAGTTTTTCTGTCCATCAGGACAATATCTCAGGGTGTAAACACGGTTTTTAAGCCCATCAGGACAGAATTTCAAGGTGTAGCACAGTTATTATGCTCATCAGGACAATGTTTCAGGGTGTAACACATTTTTTACATCCCTCAGGACAATATCCCAGGGTGGAACACAGTTTTTATGCCCATCAGGACAGAATTTCAAGGAGTAACACAGTTTTTCCACCCATCAGGACAGTATTTCAGGGTGTAACACAGGTTTTACACCCATCAGGACAGAATTTCAAGGAGTAACACAGTTTTTCCACCCATCAGGACAGAATTCCAAGGAGTAACAGTTATCCCAGGGTTGTCCAGCTCTCCTGTGGGCTGAAGCTCATCCCTGTGCTTTGGGGGCCCACCCTGAACCCAGTGTGAGCCTTAAAGCCCAACAGCCTCCAGCCTGTTCCTCACCCCAGCCCTCTCGGGGGGTTTATTCTGCTTTATTCCTCCAGAAATGCCCACCCTGCCCTCCCACAGGGCTGGGGCAGAGCCCAGCACACCCAGCTTTTCCAGAGCTGGTGACTGAACCATCAGAGCATCTTCCCCAAACTCCCCCGAGCCGCCCAAGGGCTCTGCCCCTCACAGAATGTTCCATTTGTGCAGCCTGACAGCAGCTCAACATCTGGCCGGGCAGCTGGATCCCTGCCTGCCTGAGCAGGGGCTCCTTGCTCCAACCAAAACAAGGATTTGCCACGGTGCTGAGAGCACCCCGGGGCTCTGCTCTGCTCAGCACCTCCCTGAGCCTCCAGCCAAGCTGCAGCTGGGGCCCGTGACAGCAATTTTCCAAATTAAAAACAACAAAAAAAAAGGGAATTACTCAGAGGGTTTTTGGTATTTGAACCCCTCCCACTGTTTAATGAAGTTCCCCCTGAGCAGCAGGGCTGAGAGCAGTGGAAACACTCAGCTCCTGCTGTGGGTTTTGTTATTGCTGTGGTTATTAGGATGGGCTTTTGGTTTTTTTTACCATTTGGGCAGTCAATTCTGCTTCTGGCTCCTTCTCCACAATAACCTGAGACTTGCTAATGCTCCACTCCTTCCTCTTGAGTTTGCTGATCCTGTTGTCAGCGTCGTCTTTCACGGGCAGCTCCTCAGCTCTGGAGGATGTGGAGATTCTCCTCTCCAAGAGAGGCTCCAGGGCAGATCTGTGGCCCAAAAAGAGGGAGAAAAACCATGAAACACGAGTCCCTCAGTGGAAAGGGCTGTTGGTGAAAAGGGCTGTTGTCGTCTCTCAGTGGAAATGAATGAACTGCACTCAGGGAGCTTTGTCACGTTGTCTCTGCCTGTTCTAAGGGGCATCCTGGAAATAAATGAGATGGGGAAGGTCAGGAGAGTGAGGAGCTTGTGGGGTTCATCACTCCTCAGCCCAAACTCAACATTTCAGGTCTCCCTTCTCAGCCCAAACTCAACATTCCAGGGCTCCACTCCTCAGCCAAAACTCAACATTTCAGGGCTCTCCTTCTCATCCAAAACTCAACATTTCAGGGCCCCAATGCCCTGCCTGTAAAACGGACCAAGAACACCGACCTCCCGTAACATTTCCAAACGCATTTCTGTGGAACAAAACTTGACTTTCATAGTACCTGGTCCTGTCTAAGGCACATCCCCCTGCTGTCAATCAACACCAATCAATCACTGCCAATCAATCAATCAATCAATCTATCACACATCCCCCTGCTGTCAATCAACACCAGTCAATCACTGCCAATCAATCAATCGATCAATCGCTCACTGACCCGTCGGAGCCCGGCCTGGAGGACGCGCCGTCGGACGACGTGGACGAGGTGGAGGCCACGGAGGAGGCCACGGAGGTGACCGAGAGCCTCCTGAGGGTGGAGGACATGATGTAGGGCAGCACCACGGAGCCCGACCTGCTGGGCTTCCTCTCCGTCAGCGCCGGCGGCTGCGGGGAAACGCCGTGAGGGAGCGGCACTGCCAGCGGGCCTGGGGCTGTGCACTGGGGCCTGGGGAACTCTGCATTGGGGACTGGGGCTCTGCATTGGGGCCTGGGGCCACAAAAAAGCCAAAGGCACCTGGGTGGGCTCAGGGACAGGGCAGGGATTGTCCCCTGTGCTGGGCACTGGGGAGGTCACACCTCCAGGGCTGTGTCCACTTCTGGTCCCCACCAGTTTGGGAAGGACATGGAGGGGCTGGGGTGAGCCCAGGGAAGGGAACGGAGCTGGGAAAGCACCAGGAGAGGATGAGGGAGCTGGGAAAGGGGCTGAGCCTGGAGCAAAGGAGGCTCAGGGGGGACCTTGTGGCTCTGCACAAGTCCCTGCCAGGAGGGGACAGCCGGGGGGGTCGGGCTCTGCTCCCAGGGAACAGGGACAGGAGGAGAGGGAACGGCCTCAGGCTGGGCCAGGGCAGGCTCAGGGTGGACAGCAGCAGGAATTTCCCCATGGAAAGGGTGCTCAGCCCTTGGGACTGCCCAGGGAGGTTTGGATCCCCATCCCTGGAGGTGTCCCTGGAGCTCTGGGCTGGGGACAAGGTTTGGGCCCAGCTGGGACTCGGTGGTCTCCCAGCTCTTTCCCAACCCTGACCATTCTGGGATTCTGTGACAGCCCCTCACACCCACCCAAGGGGGGAAAAGTGGGAGTTGGGCTCCTCTGGGGCAAAACACAGAAAAAGCACGTTCCCTCACCAGAGTTATGACCCCGTACTGCTTCTCCACCCTCCTCCTGAGCTCCCTGAAGCAGGTTGTGAGCCGCTCGTGCAGCGGCTTCAGCTGCTCCGTCAGCTTCTCCCCGTGGATCCGGATCCCCTCTGCCAGGAGAGGCATCTGAGGGAGGAACAGAACGAGCTGCAGGAGCACAAACCGGCCCTCCTGCCTCCCCAGAGTGCCAGTTAAAACAGCTCAGGTCGAATTAAAGGCTTCAAATCGACGTGGTTTGGGTTTGCAGAGGGGGGAAAGTCAACAGTGGCACAGCAAGGGAGCTCAGCTGCTGGCTCTGAGCTGGTGACACCGAGGGGACTTCAGCACGGGACCTCCAGGTGTTGGAAAAACATCAACATTTTTTTCCCCAGGCCAGGCTGGATGGGATTTGGAGCAACCTGGGACAGGGGAAGGTGTCCCTGCACGTGGCAGGGGTGGAAATAAATTAAAGTCTTTGTCGACCCAAAACATTCCGGGATTCCTAAAGACTGAGCTCAATTCCTCACCCATGTCACACCCCCAACAAACTCAAGGCTTTGAGGTCCCTTCCCACCCAAAGCATTCTGTGATTCCCTCTTCCCAGTGCCCCCAGCTCTCTCCCAGTTCCATACCTGGATAGCAATTTGCTGCTTGAGCAGCTCGATCTTGTCTTGATCTTCAGGATGCTCCTGGAGGTATTTCTCCGTGAAGAAGGCCTGGAAGCACAGAGAGAAGGTGACACAGGTGACACAGGTGACACAGACACTGCTCTGAGGGAAAGAAGATCCTTTAAAAGCAACTCACTGCCCTTATTCCTCATCTTAAACCCAAATTTTGCTGGCACCAAGCTGAGGGACAAAGAACCAGGGTTATTTGCTGGGAGAAAGGAACAAACCCCCCCTTTTCAGTTTAAAAAAATTACAGTTTTTTTCCCAGTGGAACACATGGAAAACCAGTCACTGCATCAGGAAGGTTTTGCTCAGTCCTGATCCCCCTCCTCACAAACCGGATTTGAATCATTGAGGTTCCATCACTTCTCACTTAAATGGGAGTGGCAGACCCAAAACCTCAAGTTCTGACTTCAAAAAGTCTCTTTTATTTTTCACAGCCCACAAGGACACCCAAACCCCCTCAGCTGCCCCAAGGAGAGCAAAGCAGCTCCTGCTGCAATTTCCTCGATTTCAGCCCACAAAGATTCAGTAGAAATAAAGACCCTGCTGGGATTTGGGCTCCCAGCTTCCTTCAACAAAGCACCTTTAGTCTCCACTTCTCCTGGGTTTACCTTGAATCAGTAGAATCTGCTCTTGGTTTGAGACTGAACAAACACAATTCCACTCTCCTGGACTGAAAACTCAAAATTGTGCCAATTCCCATGATGTATCCCATTGAATTTTTCCATTTTTTCCTAGATAAACCTTCCTAATAAGTTTTTAATTTGTGTCTGAACTGTTTCAACCTCTGATTTTTTTTTATTTATTTTTTTTAACTTCTGTAAAACTGGACTGTGGCACAGGTTTATAGGGCTGGGGGTTTGATCCTGGACAGGATGGAGGTGAGCCTGGGCAAGGATTTTCCCTGAGGATTTTCCTTGAAAGTGCTTGATTATTCCAAGAGGAAAGATGTTCAAAAACCCCAGCTTTGGCTTTTGGCTGCAACTGAAACAATCAAAACTCAGATTTTTATCCCCCCCACTAAAGCCAAACGTTCTGCAGCTGAAACAGGAAAATCTGAAGCAGAAACGAGCGTTTCCAGATGTGGCTGCGGAGAATTTGTGTTTTCTAGTTTTAACTGCTTCCCCACTTCCCTAATTCTAAACTGGGGGGCCCTGCCTGGGGCTCTGAGCTCTCCCTGGAGCCTTTCCCTGCTCCAGGTGAACGTTCCCAGCTCTCCCAGGCCGTGGAGGGGCTCCCTGGGGGTGCCCAGGACCTTTTCGTAGTTGGAGTAGCCGCCCATGACGGCGGGGTCCACGATGCCGCTGAGCAGCATGGACAGGGGGTGCAGGGGCAGGCTCCTGTCCCACGAGTGCTGCTGCACGATGTTGGTGATCCTCTCGTTGGTCACCTCCATGGTCTCGATGGCGTTCTCCAGGGGGCTGATCTCCTCCTGAGGGACGGCAGAAACGCGGCAAAGCTTCTTCAGAACCTTCATTCGGTTTTTTTTTAGGGAGGGATTCTTGCCCTGGGAGGGTGGGGAGGGGCTGGGATGGGATTCCCAGAGGAGCTGGGGCTGCCCCTGGATCCCTGGAAGTGTCCCTGGATCCCCCTGGGACAGTGGGAGGTGTCCCTGCCCAGGGCAGGGGTGACTTTGAAGGTCCCTCCCAACCCAAACCATTTTGGGATTCCCTGGAGAGGGACTGGGGACAAGGGATGGAGGGACAGGACACAGGGAACGGCTTCCCACTGGGAAAGGGGGGATTTAAAGGGGATTTTGGGAAGGAATTCCTGGCTGGGAGGGTGGGGAGGGGCTGGGATGGGATTCCCAGAGGAGCTGGGGCTGCCCCCGGATCCCTGGAAGTGTCCCTGGATCCCCCTGGCACAGTGGGAGGTGTCCCTGCCATGGCAGGGGTGACACTGGATGGGATTTAAGGTCCCTCCCAACCCAAACCATTTTTGGGATTCCATTTGGGCTCTGTGAGTCATTCCACTGAGCAAGAAACTAAATAATTTGCTTTTATCTGTGCCACAGTGGCAGGAAGGAGTGGCATTCCCGAGTGCTCCAAGGCTTCATTCCAGTGAGGAACGGAATTCCCTGAGGGACTGGAGAGGAGGAGATCCAGCCCCTGTGGAGAACTCACCGTTGTCACCTGCTTGACCTCGAACCACTTGAGGATTCCAGGGAATGAATAAGCTGTGGTGTAGGTTGTCCTTTCTATCCACATGTTCTGGGCAGAGAAGAGGAAAAAAAAAGATCTGTGAGATGTCAGGGAAATATTGGTCCTGCAATTCAACTCTCTCCTGGCGTGGGATGAGGCTTCCAGAAGGAGCTGGCAGGAATTCCAGAGCCATTCCCACCTTCCCTGGCTGGCAGGAATTCCAGAGCCATTCCCACCTTCCCTGGCTGGCAGGAATTCCAGAGCCATTCCCACCTTCCCTGGCTGGCAGGAATTCCAGAGCCATTCCCACCTTCCCTGGCTGGCCAGGAATTCCAGAGCCATTCCCACCTTCCCTGGCTGGCAGGAATTCCAGAGCCATTCCCACCTTCCCTGGCTGGCCAGGAATTCCAGAGCCATTCCCACCCTCCCTGGCGGGGATGGAGCCCCACGCTGGGCTCGCACAGCACCACAATTGTGGATTTTGATGGATGCTGAAGGTTAAAACTCCAGCTGTGGAGCCCCTTGACATCACCCCCGGCTTCAGGTGGAGGCTGCAATTCCCTTTTGTGCCTCCTGCTTTTTAATTCCCAACCTCCACGGCCACAGGGACAGGGAAGAGGCGACGCTTCGGTCAAAATGCCACCAAAAAAAACCCAAAAAACCAAACAAAAAGGCGAAGGACTCACGGCAAACTCGTTGTCTGGATCTTTCTCTCCTTTCCTGACAGGCCTGGAGTAGGTGAATTGCTGCACCTCGTTGGCTCTGTAGTAGCTGGGAAGGAGCAGAGTGAGAAAGGTGATTTTCCCTCATCCTCCTCACCCAAATGTTCGGGTGTTTCCTCACGGTTTGTGGGGAGGGATTTACCCAATTCACACAAGACACGAAGGCACAGCACCTCGTGCCCGAGCTGGGGGGGGAAAACACAGACAAAACCTTGAGGGAGAAGAAAAAGAAATTACTTTAAGATCTGCTCAGGAACAGGTTTATCTTTGTAATGAGGGGGCAGGTTCATCACAGGCTTCACAATGAAGCACTGCACATCTGAGCAGCTCTGGTTAAGGATGGAAAACCAGGAACCCTTTTGGGAAAACAGGAGAGGGAGAGGAACAAACCCCTCCTGTTTCCACTGTCAGACTTTTCCACAACTCCCTGTGCTCTCATCAGGCCTTTTTCTTCAAACCTGACTGACTCCTCACCCATCACAGGCGTTATGTTGCAGTTTGGAGGTTCCTTGTGAATTAAAAACCCCCCCAAAATAGAAGGACTTTACAAATAATAATCCCAGAGTGGTTTGGGTTGGAAAGGACTTTGAAGTTCACCCAGTGCCACCCCCCTGGCATGGACAGGGACAGCCCCCACTGTCCCAGGGCGCTCCAGCCTGGCCTTGGACACTTCCAGATGCTGAAATTCCCTGGTGAAAATGTTTGGGAATGCTGGGCACCACTGATCTCTACTTTAGGAGACAAGAAAAAGGGCAAGGAGGTTCTGCAGGAGTTTCTGCAGGAAAAAAAAAAGACCCAACCAACCAACAAAACCCAAAAACCTAAAAAAAAAAACCCAAAAAAACCAAAAAAGAAAACACACACACACACACACAAAATACCTACCAAAAAAACCAGCCTCAAGAAATAAGAAAGAGCCTGAGGAAAAGGAGGTTAAAGGAGCCTGAAAGTAAAACCAAGGCCAGGAACAGCAAGGTCAGCCCAAGACAACAGAGATCTGGGCACTCCTCGTCTCCTCAGGAGCTGTTGGTGGGAGTCCAAGGAGGAGCTGTCCCAAATCCAAGCCCTGCAGCTGCTCCCCTTCAACCCACCAGCCCCAAACCTTGGGGACAGCAGGGTCAGATCTGCATCCAGAATTGAGATCTGCATCCAGACTCTGCAGCTCGGCTTCATCCCCAGCCAGGGACACCAGGGCAAACACAAACAGATGCAGAGGAAGCGGCTCAAACAAAGCAGCTCCACAAAAAGGCATCTTTTGATACCAAGTTTGGACTGGAACAGATTTGAATTTCCTCTGTGGGTCGAGTGCTTGGCAGGAGGATTGCAGGGGAAGCATCTGCTGTCCCTGCCTGCCTCGGGCCTTTGTGCACAGGGTTTGAGGGCCAAAAATGGACCCTCTGATCCTCCAGCCCGGCCTGGTGTGCACGGGAATCTGGAATTTGGTTTTCCTGGCGTGGATCCTTCCAGGAGCCACCCACTGAGGCCACTGGCAGGAACCTGGAGCGTCTCCACTCCCAGTTCAGAGGATCTTCAGCCTGGTGGGGAGCTTGGGACGCAGCTTGGAGTCCCACCAGCAAGGGGGAAAAATAAGAATTAACACATAGCCAGGGCTCTGCACCCAACAACTTCCAGTGACAGAATCACACTCCTTAAAAAAGAGACTTTCACGGGGGGGGAAAATCCACACAAACCCCAGCACTTCATAAAAACCCAGGAACTGCAGGGAAGGAGGGAGCTCCCTTCCCTTTCCACGCCACTTTCACAGCCTGCATTTCACACCTTCCACCCAAAAACACCCAGCTGGGCCCCACCATGGCCAGAGCAGCCAGCACCACCTGAGGGAGAGCACAGCAGCCAAACGTTCCTCACCCTGACAGCAACTTATTGAACTCCTGCAGCCTCAAAAAGCTTCTAAATCCACTCTGGAGAGCCCCACTTTCCTGCCTCCACACCCTGGAGCAATAAACCCCTCAAAATTATCATCATTGCTCTTCACCAGCTGCATCCTCGTGGGGAAGAGGCAGCTCTGGGGTGTTCCAAAATACCCCCAAAAACCCAAAAGATACACTGTTTGGGGGAAGCCTTGATCTCCTCTGCTGGAGGGGCCGTGCTGGTCATCTTCTCAGCACTGGGGAACTGCGTCAGCAGCTTCAGGTTGAAATCCTCCCTGCGCTCGTACTCTTTGCCACGGTAGATGAAAATCTTGTTCTGAGGGCAGGAGAAGAAAAAGGGAATTAAATAAAATCCACCAAAGAAGTGGGGCAGAGCTTTCCAAAGGCCACCTCCAGGGGTGGGTTGTGGAGAAGGGTCGATCCCAGCTGGACAGAAGAGGTGAGGGAAGGAACTCGGGATGGAATGAGGGCACAGAACTCCCAGCAGCCAGGCCTGCCAAGGGGCAACCTCGGATTTATCTAAAGAAATCCATTTCTCCACAGAGAATCATCAAAAAGAGCTGGGAAAGAGCTTTTAAAGGCTGCCTGCAATGAGCAGGGACAGCCTCCAACAGGTGCTGATGGCCACACAAACATCCCAGAGTCACAGAGCTGCTCACACCTCCCACAGCTTCCAAAACTCACGGCCTCAATCTCAGCCAGAAGCTGATTTTTAGTAAATGAATAAATGTGGTTTTTTGCTGCAGTCTCTTCATCCTTATCCATTTCCTTGATTAAATATTTGCTTTGTCTGGACCAGAAGCAGCTTCATTTCCTGCTCTGCAGACACGAGAATTCTTAAATCCAGGGCCCTGCCCTGGGCACGGGTGGGATTTTTACCTCACCCACCACGTCCAGCCCTGGCACTTCTGCTCTCCACACCCAACACCAAACCATGGCCAGTTATTTTTCCACCTGGCCGTGGTTTCTGGAAGGGATGGATCCCAAAACAGGACCTGGAGAGGAGCTCTCCTGCCATTCCACCTCCTCACGCAGTTCTAATTTAACATCCTTCTCTTTTTTTAAGCTTGGCTTCCACTGAAGAGCAGAACTTCAAACAGCTGCAGTCTGAGAAGGTGAAATGGCCTTGGATTTTAAATCACAGGAATATTTTCAGCCTTGCTGACCCTGGATCTGAGTCATTCCTGTGCTCCACACAGGTCCAGCAGTGCTCAGCAGCTGTCTGAAATAAGAAGCACCTTTGCCCTTGAATTTTTGTGTGTGGGACAAACTCTCCCTGACCACTGAAACCATCCCTGTCCTGAAGATTTGCTTGATTGAGGCTGAAAAGCAGCAAATTCTTCACAGGCTGAACATTTTCTAACGGCAACAAACACATTTCGGAGGGAGCAAAAATACAAAAGGTAAATTCTGATTAAATCCATAGAAGAACTTATCAATCATCTAAAAAACCTATTGGAACACCCTGACACGAGCTCCACAGAAAATTTCATCTCTGACTTGTCTCTTTTTAGACCCTGAAATGCTCTGAAACACTCCTGGGATTTAGATCTGTCCGTGCCACCAAAAGGAGAAGGAGTTTGGCCCCGAATTTTCTTGGAAGCTCTGCAGGAGTTGTGATTTTAGGGAGCCCAGCAGCGCAGAAGTTGGGTGGGGAAGGATCCTTACCCTCAGGAAAGAGGGAAAACCCTGTCCATAGTATCCAACAGCAAAGTACTCGGGCTGGGGTCTCATGGCCTTCATGATATTCTCATAAAAAGTTGCTCTTTTTTTCTGGAAAAGAAAACAACACCAACACTTTCACTCTGGGATGCTCCAGGACTCTGCCAGCTCAGATTCCCAGGGACAATTCCAACTCCAACGCCCTCAGAACACACTTCACAATTCCTTTTTAATGCGGCCTCTCATCCTCATCCATTTACTTGATTAAATATTTGCTCTGTCTGGGCCAGAACCAACTTCATTTCCCGGTCTGCAGACACCAGAACACAGAGTTTAGGCTTCCAGAAGGATATTTGAACCCCTTCGCTGTGGGAAAACAAACGAAATACAAATACATCCCGAAAGTGAGCAGCCACAAACGGTGACAAATGTCAGAGAACTGGCAGAGAACCCAAACTGGGCAGATGACTGTGCCGGGAAAGAACATAAAGACCATCTGGTTCCATCCTGAACCACTGAAGAGCAGAATTCAGAGCCAGGAGGATTCTATAGCTCTGTGCTCACCTCCAGCACTTCTACCACAGAAACAACAGGGTGACGAGACTCCTGGGGCCTGAAAACACACCTTGGTTGGTTGTTACTTCCTTTGGCTAAAATCAAGAATTCTAAAGACCTGCACGTGCTGTTATCATGCTAATGAGGAGGTCAGGAGAAACTATGAAAATATTTATTCCGCTCCAAACCTTTACAAGGCCGTGGGCTTAAGCTGGTTTGTCTGTCTCCAACATAAATTTATTTTAGGCTTATCCTGCTTGAGCAGTATTAACTGAAGCAGTCAGCAGCCTGCTGGAAATGGAGGGGGGGGAAAAAAAAAGCCTCACCAGGAGATTCCCAAGTCCCTCGTAGTCGAAGACTTTGTTCTCATACATGTCAGCCAGCTCCTTGCTCAGCTGGATGGCTTTTTCCCACATCTCCACCCAGGCAGGAGGGTGAGAAGAGCACAGGGAACATGAAAGATTCAGTTAAAACCCTTCCCCAGCACAGACAGGTAAACAAAAACGCAGCTGATTTTAATTCCTTTTTGGTTTTTTTGTAATTTAACTTTCATGCTCTGCCAGGTCTCCCTCAGACTCTGCTGCGCATTTTATTTTATTTTTTTTTTTTCAGGGATTATTGCAGTCACACAGATCTTGTGATTTGGGGATCTGAGGGTGATTTACAAAGCCAGGTCTGCACTGAGATCCTGACAGGACAGACTGGGGCACTGGGAGGAGGAAGGACAGGTCTGAACAGCAGAGAGGAGCCCAGTGGGCTCCTGCTCCAGCAGCACCTGGGTAGGAGTTCCTGGGCTTTGTCCCAACAGGGAATCCTGGAATTTGGGTGGGAAGGGACCTCAGAGCCCTAAATCCAAACCCAAGAGAATGTGCCCAGGCAGGAAACCCTGAATCCAAACCCAAGGGAATTTCCCTGAATCCAAACCCAAGGGAATTCACCAGTAAGGAAACCCTGAACCCAAACCCAACTGAATTTTCTGTGGCAGGAAACCCCAAATCCAAACCCAAGGGAGTTTCCATGAACCCAAACCCAAGGGAATTCACCAGTAAGGAGACCCCAAATCCAAGGGAATTCACCAGTCAGGAAACCCCAAATCCAAACCCAAGGGAATTTCCCTGAATCCAAATCCAAGGGAATTTCCCTGGCAGGAAACCCCAAATCCCAACCCAAGGGAATTTCCCTCTCAGGAAACCCTGCACCCAAACCCAAGTGAATTTTCCCTGGCAGGAAACCCCGAATCCCAACCCAAGGGAATTTTCCCCAAATCCCAACCCAAGGGAATTTTCCCCAAATCCCAACCCAAGGGAATTTTTCCCAAATCCCAACCCAAGGNCAAGGGAATTTTCCCCAAATCCCATCCCAAGGGAATTTTCCCCAAATCCCATCCCAAGGGAATTTTCCCCGAATCCCAACCCAGTGAGTCCCCGTGGCAGGGCCGTGTGCGGGAGCAGGCGAGCCCTGACCTTGCCCCTGTGGAAGAAGGAGATGATCTCCTGGTAGAGTTTCTCCTTGAGCTCCAGCTGGGAGTCCAGGCAGGAACTGTCCCTCTGCAGCAGGTGAGGGGCACACGGCTGCTCCGACCACTGGGACATGGAAAAAAGGCAAAAACGGGGAAAGAATTGGGATTTTTCCACAGAAATCCTCCCGGTGGGTGACTCCAGACAGATCCCTCAGCAAAGGGAGTGGGAGGGGATAAAAAGCTGAAATATTTGCCCCCAGCTCGGTGCAGGAGCAGGTAACGAGCTGATGGTAACGATTATTTTCCTTTTAGAATTATTGTTTAATTATATAACTTAGTTTATATGAGTATAGTACTGTATTTCAAATATTATATCCATATATTACATTGATTTATTATATTATTGTTTGATTTATTATATTATTATATTGTTATATATAATATCTATTGTAAACATATATTAATATAATAGATATAATGTAATATAACATATATATTATATTATATATTACGTTGTTTTATTTATATTTATCTATTTGCGTATTTTATATATTTTCAAAAAAAAAAATAAAAAAGTGATTTGGTTATTTTGGGCTGAGTTTGGCTGATTCAAACCCCAAACCCAGGCATACCTGGAGCAGCTCAGCAGGAAAAGACAAGAAATAAAAGTGATTTGGTTATTTTTGCCTGAATTAAACCCCAACCTGCCATACCTGGAACAGCTCAGGAGTAAAATACATGAAAAAAAATGTGTTTTGGTTATTCTGGGCTATTTAAAACCCAACCTGGCATACCTGGAGCAGCTCAGGAGTAAAATAGATGAAGAAAAAAAGTGATTTGGTTATTTTTGCCTGATTTCAACCCCAACCCGCCATACCTGGAACAGCTCAGGAGTAAAATACATGAAAAAAAAAGCGTTTTGGTTATTCTGGGCTATTTAAAACCCAAACCTGCCATACCTGGAGCAGCTCAGCGTGATGAGGAAAACAGAAGGAAGGAAAACAGAAGAAATAAAAGTGATTTGGTTATTTTTGCTTGATTTAAACCCCAACCTGCCATACCTGGAGCAGCTCAGGAGTAAAATACATGAAGAAAAAAAGTGATTTGGTTATTTTTGCTTGATTTAAACCCCAACCTGGCATACCTGGAGCAGCTCAGGAGTAAAATAGATGAAGAAAAGAAGTGATTTGGTTATTTTGGGCTGATTTCAACCCCAACCTGGCATACCTGGAGCAGCTCAGCGTGCAGCAGCAGGGTGTAGGCGGCCTCTGTGAAGTTCTCACAGTCCGTGTGCAGGTCCCTGAGTTTGTACAGGTACCTGAGCAAAGCAAAAAGCAATTCCTGGGTTTAAATAAATAAATTTAAATTAATAAAAAATTATTTTATTTATTTCAATCAATAAAAATAAAAAAAAAAAGGGCTCCTGCGCCCGAGGGAGCAGCGAGGATTTTTCCAGGAATTGTCCAGGCTGCCTACCTGATGTAAATGTCCTCTCGCTTCTTCTCCTTGTAGAAGTTCTGCCAACAACAGAAGAAGTCAAAATTTGGGGGGGTGGAGCAGCACAGATTTGCAGAATGATCTCCAGACCAGTAACCCCAGCAGCAGTTTTTGGCATTTCGGGGATTTTTGTTGTCATTTGGGGCTGCTCTGGTGGATCCACCCCCTCCAAAAAGGGACAAGTCAGAGGGATCACTTGTCTAAAGGTCCCCAGGCTGTTTGCAGGGGATCAGGGATCCCGACCATCAGCCAGGGATCCTCTCTGCCCCTGGGACAAACCCATTCCCATCAGCCAGCTGAAAATGGATCCATTTTTCTGTGCTCGCAGCTCCAGAGCCACATCATGACCCAAAAACGGCACGAGGAATTCACCGAAATCCTCCCCTGGATCCAAAACCATTCCAGGGGGTCTAGAAAAGCCCAAGGGAGGGGTCCCAAACCCAGGGGAGATGCCCAAAGCCAGGGGAGGGGGTCCCAAAGCCCCAAGGTACCCCCAGCCCAGGGGAAAGGTCCCAAAGCCAGAGGTGCCCCCAGCCCAGGAGAGGGGTCCCAAAGCCCAGGGGATGCTCCCAGCCCAAGAGAGAGCTCCCAAACCCCAGAGGAGATGCCCCAAACCCCAGAGGAGATGCCCCAAACCCCAGAGGAGATGTCCCCAAACCCCAGGAGATGCCCCAGCCCGCACCAGCACGTTGACGGTGCAGCTCATGCGGTTCTCCTTGCTCTCATCATGCATGATGGTCCTGTAGTCCAGCAGGTTCTCCAGCAGGCTGCTGACCAGCAGGGCAAACACCTCCCCCGGGGCTGCCAGGTACTTGTGCTTCCTGCAGTGCTCCAGGAGCCTGCGGGGCACGGCCCGGGCTCAGCGGGAAGGCTGGAACCCCGGGCTGAGCATTCCCACCCTGGGGGCTGAGCATTCCCACCCTGGGAGCTGAGAACTTCCACCCTGGGAGCTGAGAACTTCCACCCTGGGAGCTGAGAACTTCCACCCTGGGAGCTGAGAACTTCAGCCTTGGGAGCTGAGGATTTCCACCCTGGGAGCTGAGAACTTCAGCCTTGGGAGCTGAGGATTTCCACCCTGGGAGCTGAGAACTTCCACCCTGGGAGCTGAGAACTTCCGCCTTGGGAGCTGAGGATTTCCACCCTGGGAGCTGAGAACTTCCGCCCTGGGAGCTGAGAACTTCAACCCTGGGAGCTGAGGATTTCAACTTTGGGCACAAAGAATTATTCCAACCCGAGGCACCAAGAATTATTTCAACCCCGGGCACTGAGAATTCCAACCCTGAGCACTGAGAATTTCAACCCCAGGCACTGAGAATTATTCCAGCCCCAGGTACTGAGAATTATTCCAGCCCCAGGTACTGAGAATTATTCCAGCCCTGGGAGCTGAAAATTTCAGCCCTGAGCACTGAGAATTCCAACCCTGAGCATTGAGAATTTCAACCCCAGGCACAGAAAATTCCAACCCCAGCACCAAGCTCCCTGCTTACTGGAATATTTAATCAATTAGGGCTTTTTTCCATCAGAAAAGCAGCCCAATAAAGTGTAAAATAAAATAAGATGTAAAAAGAGCCTCCAGGTGCTCTGTGAAACTCACAGTTTCTCCAGCAGGACCTTGTACTGCTCATCCCCTCGGCCGCCCTCCACCTCCTGGTCCAGCCTGGTGATCAGCTCGTTTTCAAACTGGAAAAGCAAAAAATAAATAAAAACAAACCCCCGAATCGAACAGAGAACAGCTCAGAGGAGCAGCCTGGAGTGCTCCTGACCCTCCCCAGCAGCACATGCTGAGCTCACAGGCCAAGCTCAGGATATCTAATCTCTATCATTCTCTATGATACTGTAATTTTAATCTATTAAAATGTTGTGTCTTTTTCACACGTTGTACACACACATTCCATATCACACTGCATTCAACATCTCAGTACGCTGCATTATTTCACAGATTGATCATATTTGCCATCCCTTACCTTGTGGAAGTTCCCGTTCCCGCTCAGGTTGAACTCACACTGCATCATGTCAAAAAAAATGGGAATTGTCGCTTTCCTCAGCTCGGGCTCCGGGACCAGGGTCACCTCCAGGATTGGCCCCACCATGGCTGGGATGAATTTTATTTTGTGGGGACCTGCAAGAAATTTCAACTCAAAACGCATCCAGTGGCAGGATTTGGTTTTCTCTGTGTTTAGGAATTCACACCAAAACCACCCTGCTCAGAATGTGGATTTTCTGTGGATGTTACTTAAGGAAGGATTAACAGGTTACAGCTCCGAAATTCAGGAACAGCCCAGGGAAATGATTGAGCTGAATTGTAAACCACCAAAAAAAAAGGGCTCTCTGAAAAATCCCACTCATCCTTTACAAGGCAGAACATCCTTTAGAGGGAATCTAAGAAATTATCTCAGCAGTTGATGTGAGGGAAAAAAAAAAAAATCAGCTTGTCTGAGTTATTCACAGAAAATAAAGAGGGTTTGGTGTGCTTGGTGTGCTGAAACAGCTGAGCTGTAAGTGGATTTCCCCACATTGAACACGTGCAGCTTTTGTAAGGAAATACAGGATTTGAAAGCTGGAATAAAGATAATTCTGTAGCTGGAACTCACCCAGGTTGTACCACATATCCCTGATTTTGAAGCCAATTTCTTTCCTCATGTCCCCATACCTAGAAAATATAAATAGAAAATATAAATAAATATTGAAAGGAAGAGATGAGAGAGGCCCAAGCCCTGAAATGATCCTGGGAATGCTGAGGGAGTGAAGCCACATTGCTGAGAGCAGAATTCCCTGGGAATTCAGATTTCCTGCTCTTTCCACCTCACTTTGGTTGGATTTGGGTTTGTTTTATTTTCCCCCAAAGCTTTAACTGCTGCCATCAAGGCATTGTGAAAAGATTTGGTTACCAAGCTTCTCCAAGCCACTTCTGCAGAAAAAAAAAGGGAAAAATCCTAACAAAAGTCTGTGTCGGGATGCTCAGGGATATCCAGGCACCAGATTCCAAGGAAATGGAAAAGTAAAAGGTGCTCAGCGACTAAAAATTGCTGGTTTGGGGCTATGAATGGCTCTAAAAAAAATTAAATTAAATTAAAAGGTGGGGGACTAAAAAGCTGGAGGGCTTCTAGGATTCCTCTGACCATCAAGGCTGAGGGATTGCACAGGGGAATTTTGGGAATCATGACAACCTTTCCATTACGGACCTTCCAGTGGCCAGAATCCTGGCAAGGTGCTGGAACAGCTCAAGACCTGCCTGACCAAAATTCAACCAGCTCAGGATCTGCCTGACCAAAATTAAACCAGCTCAGGATCTGCCAGATCAAACTTAAACCAGCTCAGGATCTGCCTGACCAAAATTAAACCAGCTCAGGATCTGCCTGACCAAAATTCAACCAGCTCGGGATCTGCCTGACCAAAATTCAACCAGCCCTGATTTGCAGCCCTGAGCTCTTGTCCTGGCCACCCTTTATCCCCCTGCCCTGATCAGCATTTCCTGGGGCTCCATAGGGGTGTCTGGAGCTCCCTGAGAGCAAAAAAAGGGCCTGAAATGTCCTTGAAATGAAAAAAGAAACTCACTTCTTGATGATTTTGCTGCGTTTGGCCTGGGAGAAGGTCTCCAGCTGCAGGGACTCGTGGGTGAGGAAGGCCACTGCCAAGTGGAAATAGTTATTCCAGAGCTGGGGGAGAGAAAGGAGATGGAAATGGGAGGATGCGAAGGAAAAGCAACAACAGGCACAGAAATAAAACTGGCCAGCCCCAAACGCAGAGCTCCCTTCACGAGGAGGGGAACCTCAGTGAGCTGCAGGTGGAAAATCAAATTAAACCAGCAATGTCAACTGCAGGGAACTGGTTTAAAATTGAATTTATGCATCCACAGAGCCCCCAGCCAGCCCAGGTCTGCAGTGCAGAGTGGGAAAGGTGGAGGAGGAGGTGGGGTGAGCTACAGCCTGCTAACAATGGGATTTGTTCTCTCAGGTTTGGGATCCAGAAAAGAAAATCCAGAAAAAACCCCCCAGGACAATCACCTGGAGTTCAAAATTTTTTTCGTCCAGGAAGAAGCAGTTGAGGACGGAGGTGAATTGGTTCACTGCCCGCAGGAAAACCCTGAAGAGACAAAAACATCAAGGAAAGGTGATTCTGTCACAAAGAAAGGTGATTCTGTCACCAAAATCAGCGACTCTGCAGCTCCTGTGTGTCAGCTCAGGGCAGAAGCTCCCAAAAAACCAGGAATTCCTCTAAATCAGGGAACGCTGAGGCCAAGTTCTCCCTTGGTTTAACACCCTCAAGCTACATCAGGCTGGATTTCAGGGAATATTTCCTCTCTGGAAGAGTGGCTGAGCATTGTCCAGTCCTGGCTTTAGGTTTTCCACGTGAAAATTGTCCAGTCCTGGCTTTAGGTTTTCCACGTGAAAATTGTCCAGTCCTGGCTTTAGGTTTTCCATGTGATTTCCCCAGAACTGAGACCAAAAAGGCTCCTCTGGTGGAAGCTAAATCCTAAAAAAGTTATTCAGCTGGGATGCCAACAAATGCTCAGCCGACTCTGAGGAAAACCAACAAAACCATTCAAGGTTGGCCCAGGGAGGCCCCAAAGCCCGACTTAGGGCGGGTTTAAGCCAGGCTTAGGGCTGTACCTGCTCTGCATCATGTTCATGACCATCCAGTCGGCCGCGTACACGTTCTTCCCAATCAGGTCCTTGAAGAGGATGAAGGTTTCCATCAGGAAATCCTGTGGGGAGACAAAGCCCAGCAGGTTGCAGTTTTGTGCCCTGGAATCACAGCGAGGCGACGCTGGGACCTCACGGGATGCAAATTTTGGGGGATCGCGTTAATTAACGGCCGGGCTGATTGGCAATCGACGCCCTGCCCCGCCTGAGAGGGGCCTCTGGTTGTGTGGTTCATTATTTCATCTCGATAATGAAATTATTCCTGACATCTCATCCGTCCAAGGAGGAAATAATTGCACAGAACGTTGGGCTGTTTTAATTAAATCTGTCTCTGCTGTTTTGCATTAAGCTCTGCTGGAAGGAGTCCCGTGCACGAGCTGGATTAGAGAGCAAAACCAACATTGCAGGGCTCGTTCCCAAACCTCTGAGTGGTGACAATGCCACAGGATGATCCAGAAACCTGAAATTATAATGTATTTTCACTCGCTAATTAGTTAAATCTTTGCTGGTCCAGTTTAAGGACAGGCAGCAAATACAACAGCAGAGACGTGATTTGAAATTGTTCTACATTGTTGTAGCAAAGAGACTTTTTTTTGCACAAACCCTCTGCAGACAAGGCTTCAAACTTGGCAAAACGAGGCTGAACTGCAGAATGAAAAAAGAAAAACAAAGGAAAACGAACAGAGATGAGCAAAAGAAGGGAATATCAGGAATATTGATCTCCTCCTCGTGGTCTCTGCAGACACAAAAGCCACCCTGAGCCCTTAAATCAATTCTATCCTCTGCAGCAGCACATTAATATTCAAAAATGAGAGGGACACAAACAAGGTCACAGCAGGAGCCACCCCCTTGATCCCCTTGAAATGATCACCAGCAAAAAAAAAAAAAAATAATAATA
>VZDJ01000331.1:957051-999528 GCA_008694505.1 Cyanoderma ruficeps
AGAGGGGAGAGGGAAGGGCTCTCACGATGTGCGGGGACTGGCGGCTCATCCCGATCACGGTGCGGTTGATCCGGCGCAGGAGCCGCTCCATCATCAGCTGGATGTGCAGAGCCGTGGCACCCTGGGGACAGCCGGCAGGGGACATTGGGGACACCCCTCAGGCACAGCTCCCCGCGGGGCAGGACTGCCCTGGAGGGCTCCACTGCCATTAGGGGGAGCAGGAACAGGAGACTGAAGCGCGTGAGCGATCGATTCAAACACTCCGGGATTCACTTGGAGAATTCCCCCTCTGGATCCGTCCCAGCTTCATCAGCTCGGCCTGGGGCTTAGATTTGTTTTCTCTGAACTGTTTAAACCACTCTGCTCACAGCCGCTCGGAGCAATTCCCATGGCCAGAGCGGGAAGTGCATTTCCCTGCCTGAACAGTGACTGTTGTCCCTATTTCATAACAGAGAACGAGCAACCTCCTCACTTTTATACCACACAACACTCCTTTCTTCTTGCTCCAAATCACTGAACAAGCCACCAAAGCAGCTGGGATGACATTTTGCTCCCTAGAAAGGGAATTAATTGCTTCTAGCAGTGATAACAACCAATCCAACCTTTCCTGGCTCCTTTTCAGACAGAGCTGCTACAAAGAACTGCACAGCGAGGCGCCAGGGTTCCTACAAACATCACAGCCCTGACTCATTAAAGCCGAAGCTGAGGATTTCTCTTCACTGCAACTGCTCAAAAGAAGGACTGGGGTGAAGTGGCAGCCCTGAGGGCTGGGGCTCACCACATCTTTGCGGTCCAGGACCTCCAGGACGCTGCTGAGGAGCTGGGAGCTGGCCTCGTGGTCGGGCTTGCTGCAGTTGTCATCCAGCTGCCCGCTCAGCTGGTCGATGAGCAGGGGCAGGAGGGCGTCTCTGCACTCTGTAAAGTGACACAGGGACACAGCAGAGCCTCAGCAGGGCCTGGCTGTGGGCTCCTCACAGGGGTGTCCTGCTCCTCATTCCATCTGGGACACCAGGATTGCCTAAAGCCGCTGGACTTACAACAAACGGGCTGGGGAGAGTCAGAAGTGATCTGGAATTTGAATTGTGGAACCCCAGAATGGGTTGGGAGGGACCAAAAGGGTCATCTCATCCCACCCCGGCCATGGCAGGGACACCTCCCCCTGTCCCAGGTTATCCCAACCCGGCCTTGGGCTCTGCCAGGGATCCAGGGGCAGCCACAGCTCCTCTGGGAATCCCATCCCAGCCCCTCCCCACCCTCCCAGCCAGGAATTCCTCCCCACTATCCCACCTGACTCCACCTTTCCATTTATAAATTCTGCATATTCCATCAAAGAGCACACTCAGCTTCTCCCTCCTCCTAAACCCACCCCTGGATCAGGATCCCACGATTGGGCATCACACGAAGAACGAACAGCAAAAAAACTTTCAGTTCTTCCATGGCAAGGGACATTTCTAGAGATGATTTGATGGTGGGTTGCCCCAGTGAGGCCAGGGGATCGTTTTGGGGGGTTGTGGACAGAACCCAGAGCCCCCCCAGGGCCACTGACCAGCCTGCTTGAACAGGTCACTCTCCACGATCTTGGTCAGGCAGTTCAGCTTCTGCCGCACCAGCTGGTTCTCAGGGATGCTCTGGATGAACTTGCTGAAGAGGACACTGGGGGACCCAGAGGGGCAGGGGGTCAGTGTTCCCACCCGGGATTCCCATCCATCCCACAGGGACACTGTGGGACCCAGAGGGGGCAGGGGGTCAGTGTTCCCACCCAGCATTCCCATCCATCCCACAGGGACACTGTGGGACCCAGAGGGGGCAGGGGGTCAGCATTCCCACCCGGGATTCCCACCCATCCCACAGGGACACTGTGGGACCCAGAGGGGCAGAGGGTCACTGTTCCCACCCGGGATTCCCACCCATCCCACAGGGACACTGTGGGACCCAGAGGGGGCAGGGGGTCAATGTTCCCACTCGGGATTCCCATCCATCCCCCTGTGGGATCCAGAGTGGGAAGAGGGTCAGCATTCCCACCCATCCCACAGGGACACCGTGTGGGACCCAGAGTATCAGCCCAGTGTGAATTGCAGGTTTAAACCTCTTGAAATGCAGTTTTTTATTCCAGGACACCCCGGGTACGTCACAAACGCCATGAACCGGCACAGGATAACCACACTGGCCGTGGGATTCATCACCCAAATCACCCAGGGGAATTTGGAAAGGCTCTTTCTGAGCCCTCTGGTGAAACTCTGGAACATCCACAGCAGCAAAGGCACATCCTCCTTCCAGCTGCCCCTTCCATCAGGAGGGATGACTCACTCCAACCCCAGATTCCCTCAAATTAAATTCCAGGGGCATTTGCTGCCTGCCTGCTGCTTCCCAGCAGATCCCTTGTGTCAGGACAGGGAGACAGGGCTGGGCAAAGCTCTGAGCACCAACCCCAGCAAACCACAGGGCTGAGAATTTCCTGGATAAACACAACCTTTGCTTTCCCAGCCAAGGCTCTGCCTTTGACACTTTCCAGGAGCTTCACCACCCCCAGATTTTGCTTTTCAGTAAAATCTCGAGGAGGCCGGTGAGGATCCCAGAATCCTGGAACGATTTGGGTAGGAAGGGACCCTAAAAATCACCCAGCTCCACCCCTGCCAGGGGCAGGGACACCTCCCACTGTGCCAGGCTGCTCCAAGCCCTGTCCAACCTGACCCTTGGACACTCCCAGAATGAAAAAAAGAATCCTCTGAACTCCACTGACTTCCTTTAAAGCCCTGCGAGCACTTCCTCGAGTCCCTGCACAGCATCTGCACCGTCACATCACAACCAGAGGGGCTGTTTCGTAGCCAAGTTTCCAAAATTCCTCCCACCAGGTGAAGTTCAGAGGGTTTAGAGGACAAACAAACGTAACACACTTACCTGAGCTCAACGGGGTCAAACACCAGTTTGACATCATTTATGATGCTTGGCAAGTACTTTAAAGCTGCCCCCTGAAAGAAGAAGAAAAACCCCCAAAAAACCAAGGGTATGAAACACACTTGGGAAATTCAGGTTTTTTTGGAGAGCAAATACGGGGACAACTGCAGAGAACTGGTTTAAAATCAAATTTAGTCACCCACAGAAACACCCCCAGATCTGCAGAGTGGGAAAGGTGGAAGAGAAAGGATTCACGGACAATTCTCTCATCCCTTTTTCTGGCCCAGCCCCTTCCCGACTGCACCAGCTGATCAAACTGAAGATTTCTGCTTCTCCCTGGAAATTCCACCCACCTTGATCTTGACAGCCTCCTCCAGGGGCCGGTCCATGAGGACGTTGAAGGAGAGGAAGAGCTGGCGAATGGCGTCGTTGAATTCGTTCCCATCCTCACTTTTCCCATAAACACTGCAAAGAACAGGGGAAAAAACAGCAGCTGAAACAGGATTTCACCCTGTGGGGCGACATCTTGATGCCACCTCCTTCCACAGAGACACGGGGGTGAAAATGGAACTGGGGATTTTGCAGTTATTTCCTGCTGGAGTGTGTCACGGGGGGAAAAAACTGCATTTTTCAGGCTGCCACTGCAGCAAATTCTGCTTGGGTTCCAAGGATTAAACTGGAAAACAAAAAAAAAACCAGAATGGACATGGATAAAGGGTTTCAAACCCTCAGTGTGAATCTCTGGGAAGATGTTTTGAAGCTGCAATTAAACCACTGTCATTAATTTTACCCCAAATGGAGAATGTGTCATCCCCCACCTCACCTAAGGATTTAAGTGTATTTGTTTCTTAAAGTCTCTGGGAATGAGGAGGAAATTCCATGTTTTACTTTATAAATATAAATACTGGGTTCCTTTTCAGCTCTGCCGTGTGCTGCTCATTGCAAGTCAGGGGGGAACGAAAAGGTTTCTCCCCTTTTTAATCTTAATTCTTAATTTTTGCTCAACTTTTTTGCTCCGGCCACGGACAAAAGGCAGAAAAAATCCTCTTAATCAGTCAGTGCCAGATGATTTTTGTGGAGAATATCCCCTTTAGTGATATTTACTGGAAGGAACCCCAGTGGGTTTTCCCAGAGGAGGGAAGGGCTGGACCCACCTGAGGTACAACACCCGGGACTGCACGATGAACCTGAACAGGTATTTCAGGGCCTTCAGGGCTGCAAAGAGCAGCTCTGTCTTGCTGGAGTCCTCAGCACTCCCCACGTAGCAGTTCAGGACTTTGGTGAGTTTCCTTTGGAAATAAAACAAAATAAATTAAAAAAAATAAATAAAATTCCTGTGCAAATCCAGCTTCCTCATCCCAGAGAGGAACTGCAGGCCCATAAACACCACGGAGTTCGTTTCCTCCTCACGGCCCATTTCCTCCCCAAATCTTGGGCTAAAACTCTACAGATTCCACCCCTCGTGCTCTGCTTTTCTGCCCTAAAAGGAGCTGTCCAGGGAAGCTGCAAATCCCATTCCCAGTGTGGGAATTCCCAGCCGTGGGGCAGCAGGAGAAAAGGAAATCACAAAGTGGAAGCAGGGAACGAGGTCTTCCAGGAGAGGGGGATTTCAAATTGTCTTTCCTTTAGGGTGGCAGCCAGGAATTCACACGGATCAGCAAAAATTAAAGAGATTTTTAGAGAGGAAAAAGCAGTTTGGCTCCTGGTTTTGCCCTCCCTCCTGGGCTCAGTTTTAACTTTTCACTTCTGCTCCCACGAGGGTGACGACCTTTGATCAAGGGTCCGGGACAGAAGTGTCTTTTCTGACAGAAAAAAAACCCCAACAGAAACATTTCTCAGGGCAAAAAAAGAGCAACGAGAAGGATTCTTTCTCTCCTGAAGGCAGATCATGGATGGAACTCTGCTCTCTGCTGCTTTTATCACGCTGACATCACCAAAAATTCCCTCAGCAAAGGCTGATCTCACCCCCACCGCCCTCAGGGGCACCCTGGGGTCAGTACTCACACGTAGGCCAGGGTTGCACTGAAGTGTTTGTAAATGTAAGTCTCCAGCACGGCGTTGAAATGCTGGAACTTGATGTCCCCAATCAAAGAAATAATAAATACCTGCCAGAAATCCACAAGAAGGGGAAAGGGATGCAGAGAGCTGCACGGTAACTCAAACAGAACAGGCTCTGACTCCATTTATGTGGCTGGGTCATGATTTTTAAGAATTACAATTAAATAATCGAATAATAAAAATATATATTTTAAATTTAAATTAATAAAATTAAAGTAATTAATAAATTCAAATTAATCATCTTTTTTACCAACAGCATTAATGCTACAGAGTGTGTCATTTGTGTTCCAACAGTCACTAAATACTGTGTGTGTGCAATTTATTGCTCTTTTCACTGTGGCTGCCAAAAACCTGACGTGTGTGTCACTCCTGGCTCCTGAGAAACCCTTAGGGAGCGTTTAAATATCATTTATTTCTAGAGCAAAACACCGACTGCTCATTGGGATCACCAGGAACAGCCTGGAAACGTGTCTGAAAATCAAACTGTGAACCCCCTGAAGAGTCACTCACCAGGGCATCAAACACCAGGAAATCGTAGGTCTCGTTTTCCGACATTTCCATCATGATGTTGAAAAGAGCATCGAGGGTGTCTGGCAGAAACTAGAGGGGAAAAGGAGCAGAGAAAGGGTGGGGAAAGGGACAGGCTGCTGCCATCCTGCACAGGAACACCACTTGGATGATTCCTCCCCTCCCAGCACAGCTGAATTGCAAAATTCCCTCATTTACTAGACTCTAATCACTTTTTTTTTTTCCTGCTGTGAGATAGGATGGGGAGAAGAGCAAAGCAGGCTCAAATTTAAAAGGTATAGAGAAAAGAATAAAAAAATCACTTCTTTCCCAAACTATCACACCTGCCTGTGAGAAAACACCCAAAAAGGGACCCCAGCCCTGTGTTCATGCTCATGATAGCCACGATCATCTCTGTGGGAAGGAAGATCTTTTCTCCTCAGCTCTGAATGGCCCCACTTTGCTGCTCTATTGCCTCTTCATCCCACAGGATAAAATTCCTGTGGGATAAAATTCCAAGCCCTGTCCCGAGGCAGGACACTGCACCCAGCCTGGCTGCAGTGACACAGCATCGACTGCACGTCCAGCTGCTCCATGAAATCATGAAACCTTCCAAAATACAGGTAAGAATTCCTCCTAAATCCTTCAGCAGACTCTTTTCTCTGGGAATTCCCCTCATTTCCACTCCCCACAGTATCCCGGGAGGTCTCTGGGCTGTCTCTGCTCCCAGATTCACAGCAAGTGCCTCCTCATTCCCAAAGGAGATGGAGATGAAAAGTTAGGCTTGGGATGTATCTCTTATTTTGTAAGGAGAAAGGAGGAAATAAAGTCACGGCCCTCTTCCCCATCCCTGTAATATTTAATTTCTGTAATTCTGGTGAGTTGCACTAATGAGAGGTGGAGCACATGTTCTCAGAGAAACTCTGGCTGCCCCACCCCTGGAAGTGTCCAAGGCCAGGCTGGAGCAAGTGGAAGGTGTCCCTGCCCATGGCAGGGGGTGGAAAAATCTGATTTTCAGGTCCCTTCCAAGCCAAACCATCCCATGATTTGATGATTCTCCCATTGCTCAGCACCCAGAACTGCCCTCACAGCCCTGCCAGACACTTTTGGGTCCAACACACCAGAGTCTGTGCACCAGGGAGACACAAATCCCTGGGAATACCTTCACAATTTCTCCTCCTTCCACTCAGAACTTCCCTCCCAGCCCAGCCAAACACTTTTGGGTCCAACACACCAGAGTCTGTGCACCAGGGAGACTCAAATCCCGGGGAATACCTTCACAATTTCTCCTCCTTCCACCTCCATGAGCTTCCTGAGGTTGTGGGCGATGCTGGGCACGTTGGAGCGCCAGTTCAGCAAACCCAGCAGGTCAACTGCAAGGACACCAAGCAGCAGCAATCAGCAAATCCCAGCCCACAGCAAGGCTGGGGGCTATTTTTAGTCAGTGCACAAGGAAAAGTCACCCTGAGGCACAGAACATTGCCTTGAGGTGCTGCTTTTGTCTTGGCAGAACAGCCAAGCCCTGCTATAAATGGAAACCTGGCTGCCATCTGATAACAACACACTTGGAGACCACTTTGCAGGGTTTTTATGGGGTCAAGAGCAGGTATCTCAAGCCAGGAATTTTATTGGAGTGCGTGACTTAGCCCAGGAGCCTTTCCAGAGCTGCTGGAAGTCTCTCCTCATTTACCAGCACTGGATTCCATCTCCCATCATTTACCAGGCTGGATTAATTCACGTATCTCTCTTCATTTTGCTCCCTTTGGCAGCACAGGGGAGTCAATGCACGTGACCACCCTGGAGAGCTCGCTCCTCACTGCTGCTCTCTCAACAGGCAAAAGAAGGTAATTAACATTAAATATTAAAAATTCCGACTGAACACAGACACCGTCACTGACAGCTGACACTTCCAGGTGTGCCAACGACCTTGTTGGGTTTAACACGGGCAGTCTGCATCGACTATTTGTGTGGAAGGGTTTCCAGGGGCTGCACAAACACTCTGGGAGCTCGTTCTGGCAGCTTGATGGGACGGGGCTGCCCCCGACAATGAAAGAAAAATGCAAGCTGGTGCTCTCTGCCCACACACAGAAACCTGCCTGCAGAAAATGCCCTCTGCATTTCAGAGCCCCAGCACGAGCCCTACCGTTCTGGGTGAGCTTGGTGGAGCAGATGACAGTGGAGATCTGGAAACTGTCCTTGGTGCTGTCCTTGGTGGGGGTGAAGTTGGCCAGAGGGTGCAGGTTTTTCCCCGAGGGAGTCTCCTTCTCCTCCACCTCCGTTTTGGTGCAAGGGAGGGTCAAATAACTCCTGGCATCTTCCATTTTCTTGTTGTCACCCTGTTGGACACAGCAGAGAGAAGGGTCATGTCCCACTGACGCTGTTTGACACCACGAGGACACAGACCCCGAGGTTCAGAGGGCTGGAAATGACTCCTGGATTTCTGGGCTGTGTCTCCCTTTTATACCATTTCACACAGACCAGTTGGGTTGGGGACACAAAGACAAACCTCTTCACTCACACTGGTCACAGCAGAGGGACATCGAAGTCCCTCCTAGGGAAAGGGATGAATAACAAAGTTACAGTGACAAAAACATTTCTCCTGTTTACAGAAAATTCCCTGGGAAAAGGATTTCAGGAAACCAAAACACCTCAGGCACAGAACCAGGGCTACATCCCACAGTGACAGCCAGAATGGGTTTGGACTTGATGATCTCAAAGGTCTCTTCCAACCTAATCATTCTGTGAATTCCATCTCTGTCATGGTCTGAGTTTCTAATTCCAGGGATAAGTTGCCCACACTGCAAATGAGCTGAGCTATTTCCAAAGCCACAGCGTTTAGGAGGATTTCCCACCCTCCCCCACATACATTTTGTAGCTTTTCACTGCTTGGAAAACCAGCCAGGAGAGAGTTTGGACGGGTTAAACACGAGGCAAGGCTGGAAATGCCCAGGTTACCTTGTAAACAATCAGGTTGTGTTTGCCATCCTGCAGCGTCGTCCCGTCTGCATTCATCAGCTTCACGAAGCCCATGCCAAAGGCTCTCTCAGACCTGTCCCTGGCTGCAAACAGGAGAAATCTCCATCAGCAATCACCTTATTCACATCTACACCACCCAACATGCAGCCCTGTAACCCGGCCAGCAGCTTTCTCTCACGGGTGGCTGCAGCTGCACCAACACCTCCTCCCGGAGCATCTTCCACACGCAATTTCAGCGTTTTTTGTGCTGATGGATGGACAGATCCACGGTTGGACTCCTTGATCTTCCAGGTCTTTTCTAAACTTAACAATTCAACGATCCTCTGATATAGAACTCTATGGATATTTTTGGCTGGGAGTTTGCTTTGTGAGCTGTGGAATACTTTGGAATACTTCATACTGTCTTCCAAACCAGGTGCCTTTGAGAGCCTCTAAATACATTATTGATCTCATTTCAGGGCTCTGGAGTGATTTGGTGGAGCTTCTGGCTCTAACTCTCTCATTAGCCTTTCATTAGCCCAATTAGAAATCCTCCTATAGGAAGATCATTAGCAGCCCACCAGGCCTTGCAGTGGATTTTGTGAAATAATTTAAAAGCAACACCCCACACTGAGAGGCCAAAGCAGTAACAAACATTGACAATTATCTTTCGGGGGAATAAAACGTTGCTCCTTATCAACTTTCAGCTTCGGGACAAAACCAGCACCAAACCCCGGGTGCAAAAAATTCCAATGATTTTTTTGATTTTTTGCTTGCCACAAAACCGGGAACAAGTAAACCGAGCAAGAAAAGCCCCGTAACAATGTGAATAAACAGAAATGCAAGTTCTGCTCTCAGTGGAGTGAGAGGATGTCCTGGGTCTCAGTGTAGGATGTGCACAAAGTATTTATTCTATCGCCATCCTCATGAGGCGTTGAAACCAGGTGGGGCAGTTTTCCCCTGTCCCCTCCCTCTGGGCTGTCCTCTGTTACTGGCCCATCAACGCCCTGCCCATGGCTCACAGGGAACGCCCTCCAGGAGCTGTCTCTGTTTGATGGACCTGCCAGGACCCACTGCAGGGCTGTCTCTGTTTGATGGGCCTGCCAGGACCCACTGCAGGGCTGTCTCTGTTTGATGGGCCTGCCAGGACCCACTGCAGGGCTGTCTGTGTTTAATGGACCACCAAGGACCCACTGCAGGGCTGTCTCTGTTTGATGGGCCTGCAAGGACCCACTGCAGGACTCACAGAGTGATATCAGCCCACTGTGAGATGCTCCACCCAGGGGGAGGAGCTAAACATTCCCTCCTGGATATAATCTGGGCTCTGGGACAGCACGGGGAGTGCTCACCCCCTGGATTCCCAGAGAACAAGAGCCACCAGACCTTTCACTGTTTCAGGGAGTCCGCCTCATCTGCACTGCTTCCACCACCCAGCTCAGGCTGTATTCTCACTCTGCCAGTGGTCTTTTGTATTGCTGTGTTTATTTTATTTTGCTTCTTTTACTTTCTTCCTATTAAATATATATATTTCTGACTTCCTATATATTTCTGACTTGGAGTCTCTCACTGGTTTTGCTTTCAGACCACTGGAGAGGAGCAGAGCAAACCCTGGGGGTGGTTCCTGGCACTCACATTCCTGGGACGAGCGGTGCCGGAAGGTGAACCTCAGGTGGCAGCGACTGACCTCCTCTATGGCAATGGCCACCTGAAAAGGAGGGACACGATTAAAAAAAAGAAAAATAAATCAGCATTTTCACTGTCCCCAGCCACCCCCCAGCACGGCCTGGGCAGTGCAAATACAGAACGGAATTTGTGAATTCCAACAAGGAATGTGAAGCTGTACCAGACACGAAAATGTGTTAACAACTCCCAGGAGCAAAGAAAGCAAACAGCCAAACATGAGCTACACAGAGACTACAACTAACAGCAGACACTTTTGTCCTACATATAAGAACTGTGAACTTTAAGTTTCATATCGATATAAAAAGTGTGAAAATCATTAGTGTCACAGCTCTATTAACACAAGTGTAGAACACACCGCATTATAATTTAAAACCCCAAAGTACAAAACCATTGAATGCTTAGTCATAATTAATCACAAAAAACAGCCCCATCTTCCTATTCAATAATAATAAAAGTTAATAATATATAATTAATAATGCAATATATTATTATATAATCAAAATAATATATAATTAATAACCTAATACACGGTATTATAGTTAAAATAATTTATAATAGAAAATATATGTGTTATATAGTATATACTATAATATGATCTAAGAAAATATTTAAAGTAATAAAAAAACTTTAAAAAAATATAAAAAGTAATTTAAAAAAATATTTTTAAAAGTCAAATTTCAGTGGGACCCTTTTGAAAAAGATCCTTTACTGACCACAGAATGAATCTTTTTACCTTACACGTCTCCAAGGACAGTACTGACAACCATGGAAATGATGACTCAGGTTGTAATCAGAGCCAGAGAAAGGTTGTTAACCACAGCAGGCCAACACTTTGCTGTGGTTTACACGCCTTTAAAGACCAGCATTTTAACTGGGCTTTACAAAAATGAGAATATTTACAAACTGAACATCAATTCACTCCCAGCAGCCCTGGTTTGCCCAGAGAGGAAGAAGAGCAGGGTGAGGGGCTGAGCCCTACCTTGACGGTCTCGTACCAGCAGGGCTGCTTGACCTGGTAATAAACCACGGACTTGTACTCCGAGACGCCCTCGTAGCCAGCCCCGGGGTGGATGGCTTTCTTTGGACAAAACACAAGGGATGGGGAGGGAGGAAAATAAAAGGTAAATTGGAGTTGTTGCAATGCACCCCCCACGCCCCAGCAGGTCTTTCCATACTGGGAAAGAGTTTGAGTTTCACCCCCGAACTTTTAAGGAAGAACTGGAAACTTCAGTGCTCCTCTCAACATTAACTGGCCCACGGCCAGGACAGAGGCACTTGTTGGAGCCTTGAGCTGCTGCTCAAGGAATGAAATGAAAGAAATTAATATTTTCTATGGGGCAGCAGGCCAAAAAACCCTCTTAGATCACTGAATACCTAAGAGAGAGCACAGACTCTCTGGGGGCTTTTTGGGGTGTCTTGGCAGGTGCAAGGGACCTCCCTGCACTGTGCATGTCTTTTACTCTTTTGTTTCACATAGTTTGTTATTTTATTTAATTAAAACCTTTTTGCTTTTTCGAAACCCCTCCGTCAGCCATCTCTCTAATTATTCTGAAGCCATTTCTGGGAGGTTTCTGCTCAACCCTCAGAGCCTGACACACCTTGGTGGGGCTGAGAACCCTCTGGCCTCAGGCAGAACTGCACAGTGGGGTGTTTTGGGTGGCAAATCTCCCCAGGGTGTCAGAGGCCGTCCTACCTCCTGCAGGTTCCCGTCCTCGTCGTGCACTGACATGGTGACCTCGACGTTCTTGGGGGTTTTCTTCTTGCCCTTGTCGAACTCCCCTTGGATCAGGGTGACGTAGATGTCGTTCCGAACGTCACCTGCAGCGTCCCAGGGTTTAGTGAGCTGGTTTCTCCTTCCCAGCGAGGCAGGTGAACATTTAACACCCTTGGGTACCACCTTATCCTCCTTTTCCTCTCAGCTTTTAATTAACGACACCCGCCATTTTCATCTCCATCTCAAATTACACAAAATCTTCTGAAATGAACCATTTTCCTTCCTACAAACCTCAGTCTTTATGTTTTTTTTTTTAATTTAATGAGCTCTCTAGGGTTAAATCCACTCCAAATGGATGGGTCGAAAACCACAGGCAACAAAAATTCCTTTGACTAAAGAGACATTTCCTTCCAAAAGCTCCCTCCATAAACCATCTTTTTACCTAAGAAAGGAAACTCATGTTTTCGACTTCTTGTGACAAAAAAAAAAAGAAAAAAGAAAACCTGGAAAACTGAAGAAAAATAGAAAGATTTCAAATAAAATAAATCCTTTTGTGGCAGAAATCCCAGAATTTCAGGTGGCTCTTTCACTCCACGGAATGTGGAAGCACACGGGACCTACCGGGAAGGATGATCTCAGGGAACCCCATCTTTCGAGCCACCGCAGTGGATCTGTCCACAAGGTGGGAAAAATCCTTCTGAACCTGAGCCAGATCCCCAGGGAGCAGCTTCAGGGAGACCCAGAGACCTGCGAAAAGGGAGATGACACTCGTTTACTGAAAACAAAAAGGTACAAACCGGTGAAATTTAAGCCTGTGCTTCCAAAAAAGATCTGTGTTTTCATCAAAACTCCATTTCTCCATCTGGTTCTCTCTTGCCTGGTTCTCCATGTCCCTGAATCTCAGTAAGACTTTGCTGGGCAAGAAGATTCTGTGAAGTGAAACCCCAAACTTCCAGAGATGAATCTCGAGTGTCTTTGAGCCAAGGAAGACCAGAAATATCCAGAATAATTTGATTTAACCCCAAAGCCATTTGGGACACGCAGCCACGTCCACTTACAAACATTTCACAACCATAAAACACTTTTTATTTTAAAGGTGTTAAAAAAGATTGACCTTAAGCCCATGACAAGCAAGTGAGGAGCTGGAGGAGCTGTTCTCACACAAGTTCTGTCTGGTTTTATCTGGGTTTCAGCTCCTTGTGTGATGGGGTGACAAAGGGACAAAGCAACAACCAAGACCACGCACGGGGCTTGGAGGAGGGATTAAACTCCACTAAACCTTGATCTCTAGACTTTCACCCCTTTGTTCCCCTGGGAATATTTATTTTTTTCCCTTATTTTTTTCCCTTTTTATTTATTATTTATTCCCTCCCCCAGTGTCGCACTCCACCCCAAACACCCCAGCAGGTGTTCCCATATTAGGAAAAGAGTTTAAGCCTCACCCCTGAAGTTTTAAGGAAGCAGAAGCAGAAACTTCCATGCTCCTCTCACCACAACCAGCCCAGTGCCAGGACAAAGGCACCTGTTGGACCCTTGAGCTGCTCCTCAAGGGATGTGGCTGTTTTCTCTTGGGCAGCAAAGCCAAAAATCCCACCTGGGTCACTGAATACTTAAGAGAGAGCACAGAGTCTCTGGGGGCTTTTTGGGGTGTCGTAGGGGGCCTCCCTGCACTGTCCAGGGCTTTTACTCTTTCGTTCTGTATAGTTTGTCACTTCCTTCTTTAATTAAAACCTTTTTGCCTTTTCCAAACCCCTCCAATCAGCCACCTCACCAATTATCCTGCAGCCATTTCTGGGAGGTTCCTGCTCAACCCTCAGAGCTTGATCCACCTTGGTGGGGCTGAGAACCCTCTGGCCCTACAGAAATTCATCCCCCCAGGCCGTGTTTCCCCCCCGGGCTGCACCTTGGCCTTTGTGGTTGACCTCCTTGGCGGCGATGACCTTGTTGAAGACGGAGGTGAGGGGCTCGTTCTCGCCGATGACGTGCGAGGTGATCAGGGGGGACATGATGAGCTGGCGCTGCCTGATGTAGGTTTCCATGGCAATCCTGGGCAGGAGGGGTCCCAAAAACGGGGTCAGGAACAGGGACAGACTGACACCAAGCACACACAAGGAGAGGGCTGGGCAGCAGCTGCCGTTTCCCAAATAAATGTGGGGTTTGTTTTTTTTTTTAAAGGATTCCATGGGGGGTTTTCATTCCCTCGCCTGCACAAAACCTTCACCCTAGGAAATGCAGCACAGTTTATCCCTTGGGCCTAAGGGAAGTAACACTGACCTCAGGATTTAAGCCCTGACTTCAGGTTTGCCTCAGAGCTGCCCCCATGCAGATTAACTATCGGTAAACTAATAGGAATTAACATGAATTAATGACTGCTGTGACAACACCTAAGTGATGAAGCCATTCCTAGTCACAAACGAGACTGTTGAGGTTTGGATCTGGACCCTGACTTCACTCCTGCACCCACAGCCTCAATAATTTGGGAGAAACGAGGTGTCCAAGGTCTTCACAGGCTGCCCATCCTGGTGCCCAGCTGGGGGTCTGAACTCAGCCTCATTACAGAAGAAAAATAGGGAAAAATTCTAAACCAACAACAAAAAAACCCCATCCCAAATCAAACAAACAAAACAAAACCCAAACCAATTAAAACCAAGCAAAAAAACCCTTCTAGAAAATTAAAAAAATAACCAATCAAACCCACCAAAAAAATAAAAAAAGAGCAGCAGACTACCATTATTCTGCAAAGGGAAAACCATCCTTCCAGGCCCTGAAAGGCCAAGGGAACAAACCCAAATCTCCCCTGAAAAGACCCTGTAATAACAAATGGCTGCAGCCAATCTTTGCTCTATTTAGGGCTGTGACAACAAGGCTGGGTCTACCCAAACAAGCTCCGTTTTCGTTACTGTAACACGCCAAAAACTGAGCAAGCAGAGCAGGCAGAACAGACACACAAACCCAACCCTCAGTGCAGAAATGCAGAACTCGCTGGGGCTGGAATTTCTTCCCCAGGGAAGAGGGAGAAATCCCTTCCCTACAACTAACCCTGACAAGGAAATGTGGGGAGGGAGGGGCAGCACAGAGGGTCCCACACAGCCCTGACAAAAAACCTGAGTCTCCGCTCGGCCTCTCTGAAAATCCTGCCTTTCACCCCAAAACGTTTTGTGAGCCGCATTCCCCCCAGACCCCGTGACATCATTTTGCTCCGTGCTCCTCCTCCTCACCCCACAGTGCCCAGAAATTCCAGCTGAAGCTCCCAGGCAGCCAGAGGCATGAAGAGCAAGGGGAACAAAGGCTCCTGAGGGGGGACAGAGAGCTGACTGCAGCCATCAGCTGATCTGTCTGCAGAGCCCCCAAAGGACACGGGGTGAACTCCCAAAGGACACGGGGTGGGCCCCCAGAGGACACGGGGTGGGCTCCCAAAGGACACGGGGTGAGTCCTCAAAGGACACGGGATGAGCTCCCAAAGGACACGGGGTGAGCCCCCAGAGGACACGGGGTGAGCCCCCAGAGGACACGGGGTGGGCTCTGCAGCCCGGCACTCACTGCTGGAAGGGGATAAAATGCTGCTTCTCCTCGTCGTCCACCTTCCCGTGGATGATGTCGGTGATGTCCATCACTGCAACGACACCGCAGCACCGCTCAGAGCTGCCAGATCCAGAGAGAGCTTTTCCCCTCCCAGAACGGAGACAACGAGGGGTTATTTTGGGCCAGCAGCACCCAAAAAAAAGGGTTCCTGTCCCTTCCCCCTCACAGCACAACCAACAGACCCCAGGTGACCATCTACTAGCCAACTCACTCTTTTATCACCCCACAGCTGGGAGGGCAAGGCTGTTCTTCTGGTTCTTGTCATTGCTTCTGTGGGCCTGAGATTTCTGAGTCTGGGAGATTTGACCCTGCTGGCAGCTGCTAACTTTTTTCCCATCCCAAGGAAAAATTTCCCAAGAAGGTTTATTCTCAAAACAATCTTGATAAACAACTCTCCTTCCTCAGAACAATCTTTCTCCAGGTGGTGTGTTGCCGTTTCTCTGGTTTAACCCGTGGGGTCAGAGAGGTGACATTCCTATTCAGCAACCATGTTAAATCTGATGGGGAACACCTGATAAAAGGCAGTAAGAGTTAAAAAATAAAACTGTCACCGGGAATTTTCTGCCTTCTGTCTTCGTGCTGCAGATTTTCACGCAGCTTCATGTGGACAATGTGCATTTTTAGAATGTTTAATTATTTCTCCTCTGAGAGAAGAGATGACTGATGGTGATGTCACCAGCCAGGTTAGAGAGGTGGCCCCTGTATGGCCAAGCTCTGGACCTCTGTACAAATGTATATAAATGGAGTCAGATTTTGGAATTGAAGAGTTTGTTCCCTTGAGCTGCTGCTGGTGTGGCCTCGTCTTTCTGTCCCTGAAATTGGGACATTCCAGGCTCAGCAATCAGAGTTGGTGACTGTCACCCTGAGTTTTCTGCCTCCTGTCTTTGTGCTGTGGGTTCCCACAGAGTGGGATGTAAACAAGTGTGTAAAAATAGATATTTACATATTTCTCCTCTGAGAGATGATTGATGGTGATGTCACCAGCCAGGTTAGAGAGGCGGCCCCTGTATGGCCAAGCTCTGGACCTCTGTACAAATGTATATAAATGGAGTCAGATTTTGGAATTAAAGAGTTTGTTCCCTTGAACTGCTGCTGGTGTGGCCTCGTCTTTCTGTCCCTGCAGTTGGGACATTCCAGCCTCACCAATCACATAAACCATTCTTTCTCTGTGCTCTTTGCCTTCTGAAATATTCAGAGTCTCTCACCTTTCCTTCGTGCCCTACAGCCACAGCTCCATCTCCCAGCTCCCTCCCCGTGTCCCTGTCCCCCTCCAGGGGTTTTCTGGTGTCCCCAGGGAGGCAGAGCCCACCTGCCACGCCGAAGGGTCTGCGCAGCCCACACGTGTGCTTCTTGCCATCCTTCAGCTCCATGTGCCCCACGCGCACGATCTGGCACACCAGGCTGATCCTGGGCCGGATCAGGTCCGAACTGCTCAAGTCCTTAAAAAAAAATAATGACCAAAAAAAAAAAAAAAANTGTTGGGTTATTCACAGGTAAAAATTGTGGCCTTCTGGATCTGGAGGGAGACCATGAGGGGGATGGAGACATTTACAGTGCCAGGACACAGGGAATGGCTTCCCACGGCCAGGGATGGATGGGATACTGCAGAGAAATCCTTCCCTGACAGGGTGAGGAGGGGCTGGGATGGAATTCCCAGATTTGCTGTGGCTGCCCCTGAATCCCTGGAAGTGCCCAAGGCCAGGCTGGATCCCCCTGGGACAGTGAGAGATGCCCCTGCCCATGGCAGGGGTGACACTGATGGGATTTAAATCCCTTCCAACCCATTCTGGGATTCTCTGAACTCACAGTAAACACTGCTTGGAGGTTGTTCAGTTTCTCAATTTCTTTAGGCATCCCATTGCTGCCCCAACGAACCAGGTAATTTTCACTGCAAAAAAAAAAGGAAGAAAAAGTAAAATTTTAATAAATCGACGCCTGACATCTCCATCTCCTGGCAAAACCCCAAAAGCATTTTGATCTTTCAGGAATATTTGACCAATCTTTTCTCCCAAAATGCCTCTGGAGTGACTCATTTAGCGAAGGCAGGATGGGGTGAGGCCTGGCAGCTGCTCCCCGGGACAGTTCCCAGTGCACGGCCACCCTGATAACTGCAGCGATGGACACAGAGCGTTCCTGACACGGAACTGCCGCCCTGATAACGTCCCTCGTGTCCTCCCCAACTCTTCAGATGTGAACTGGCACTGACTGGACAGCAAACACCTTTTAAATCCATGGTTTACTGGGAAACAATTAATAAAATGCTTTCAACCAAGGCTTGCAGCCACAGCAGGGAAAATGAAGAATATCAAAAAGACAACGTGGGCTCCAAGAAATGCCCAGATTTAGGAGAGAGACTGTCTGGGCTTCCTCTCTCTCCAAAATTCATCCCAAAGCAATTGGAATTAATTTTCCCCCACTGGGGCAGCAACCAACAGAACTGGAAAACATCTGGATCTCCCTTTCTAACCCGCTGACATCTTCAGAGTAAACACCCCCATGACTGAATTGCTGAAGAATCTCCCAAAAAAGCCTCTACCTGATGAATTTGGAGAGGTCAGGGTCGTAGAGGCTCATCAGCAGCTCCGCATCCTCCCCAATGTTGCAGACAAAGTTCTTGAAGTTGACGTAGAGGCTGTAGGTGTGGGTGGAGTTGAATATCGGCTGCCCCCGGAGGTCCAAACTCTGCTGCAGGGACTGCAAAGAATTTCGTATTCCCATCAGATTTCATATTCCCACCACAAACAAACCCAGGAGAATTTAGTTCTGCTGCCAAAGGAGCGCAGTGTGAAGAGGAATATAAAAACTGCAGTGACTACAGTGACAGTGGAGAGGGCAAAGCGGGGACACCAGAGGTACCTTCTCCTCCTGGATCCTCTCATCAATCCTCTTGGAGGCAGTTTCGTGGGCCTTGAAGAGGGAGATTGTGCTGGTCTCATCTGGGTCCAGGATGTTCCCGTTGTCATCTCGGACAACCAGGTCCAGACCCAGGATCCTGCACAGCCCCAGGAGACAAAAAGATAAAAAATTAAAAAATGCCAGAATGTGGGAGCAGCAAAGATCAAATCATTGCCCGGGGCTGCTCAAATCCCACTCCTTGGAATAACCTCACTCACTGCTGGCTTTCCTGCCTCAAAAAACTCCCATTTTCCCATTCAAGGGAGAAGGAATTAGTCAGGTAACTCAGTCCTAAGATGACATCTCCCTTATTCCTGATTAAATGGCTTTGTTTCACAGGGGGATGAACACCCACCAAACCCACTGACTGCAGCTGATTGTTATTTTTTTTGCCATAAGCTCCTTCTTAATTCACTTTTTGGACCTGAATCGCAGCTGACAGGCAGATAAATCAGCCCTGGAGACTGCAAACCACTGAGGGGTGGAGTGCCCATGGAATCCTGCCCCTCAGCTGCTGATAAAGCCCAGCATTTCCCCAGCAGGGATCCAGACCCAGGCACGGACTGTGCTCCAAGGGAAAGGCCACCCCGGGCCAGGATCTGTGCTGAATGAAGAGAGGAGAATCCCAGAATTGAGAGAGGAGAATCCCAGAATTGAGAGAGGAGAATCCCTGCCAAGGCACAGAGATCTGTGGCACATCAAGAACCAACAGCCCCAGGTCCACCTGCCAGGTGGCCGTGTCGTCGTGGGGACTCAAAGCTGCCGTTTCACCCTTTCCAAGGAGAAACAATTTAAGCCTAATTCAGCGCTTGGTTTTGCATTAAAAGCCTCCCCTGGGGTGTGGGAACCTCCCCTGTGCTCCAGGTAGAGTTTGGAGCTCACCTGTTGCCATAGTCAATCTTGGCAGTGACTTTTTTCTTGAGCTCAGCCAGTTCATCCTTGGGCAGGGTCCCGGAGAGGATTTGGGATCTCCACTCTATCAGGCTGTAGGTGAGCTGCTGGACGTGCCTGAACTGCGTGGTTTTGTTGTTCTGAGGGGAAAATAATAATAATAATAATAAAAAAGGGCAATTTTAATGGAGGAAAACCTGGAAACCTTAGCTCAGCAACCCCTCCGAAATGTGTGCAGCTGCAGAACCACACAGGTTTTATTTCACTAAAAAAAACCAAAACCTGGCAACTTTGTGACACCACGAGACCAGAGCCCTGCAGTAAATTCTGCAGCACTTGGCACTGCCAAGGTTTAAGTGCCTTTAAGATCTTTTAAGTGTCTTTAAGGGCTTCACCTTTCCCTGGGACATTATTTCAGCAAAACCTCACCCACTAAAAATAGACCTCTGGTGCTTTCCAGCATTTCCAGACTGCTCTGATGGAGCTTTTTATAAAAGGAATTTTATAATCTGAAGAGAAATTACGTTAAAGGACCACAGCTGAGCAAGGACACTGAACAAGACACCAAAACCTGCCTGGTGCAGAGTCCCCTCCTGCCATTCCTTCTGTCCTCGTCTCTAATTAATGAAAATACTTCTCCTGCCATTTACTGGCTCCACTCCCATGAAACCAGCCCCATCCCCACAGCTTGTTCCTGCACCTCCAAATCCAACCACACCTTGTTCCTGCACCTCCAAATCCAAGGCTGGAATTAAACATGGATACCTGGTAACACACCCTGTTTGGGGCTGGAATTACACATGGATAGCTGGTAACCCACCCTGTTTGGGGCTGGAATCACACATGGATACCTGGTAACTCACCCTGTTTGGGGCTGGAATCACACATGGATACCTGGTAACCCACCCTGTTTGGGGCTGCATGTGCTCAGATAAGTGAAAAAGCTTTTAAAAGAGGCAGGGAAGACATTTAAACCGTTAAAAAGGGAGAAGGGAAGCTCCACTCTGTCTCTGCCACCACAGAGGGGCAGCTCCTGAGAGGATTCTGACTCTTCTCACGGGGAAGTGCCACAGGTTTGGAGTTCCTGGGGCAGTGATGAGCTCATTTATTTCCATTTTTTCAAAGAAAAAAAAATTCTAAGCCTAATTTGGTGCCTGGTTTTGCATTAAGAGCTTTCCCTGGGCCTTTAGAGCCCAAAATTTGGTTTGGGTCACATTTCCCCACCCACAGGCAGGGCTCCCCTTGTGGGGCTCCCTGGGCTGTTAATGGTGAGCTGCAAACCCCCCCTGCTTCCCAAAACCCTAATTGCAATTATTTCCCCGTTCTCATCTCCGCAATGAACAGGAATGATATGAACTACTCATATTTCCCTCAAATTTGAAGGTCTGGAAACAATCCTCCCTTTGGTTTGGGTGAACACCGATGTGCTGACAGGGGCTACTTGAGTTTTCAGCTCTACAGAAAGGATATTTAAAATATAAACAAAAAAACCATGTTCTTGCATAAAAAAAGCTTGCAAAGGAAAGGCAATTTCTGTGAGTTTTCATGGCAGACCTCAATTTGACCTGAGTTATCTCCATGGCTAACTCCTATTAACTAAACCAATTAAAAACTCTCCCCATTTTTGTGTTTATTTTGCAGTGGAGATAAAGGCACTGCTGCAATGAAACCGCCAGAAATTAAAGAAGTGAAATTAAATGCTGCCAAAATAAAAAAATCCCCTCGTGTTTCCTTTTTCTCCTCAAATGCCTCCTTCCTCCTTTAGCTTTTTTAAAAATCCTTTTAATACATACTGCAGGGAAAATAAAATAAACTCAAACCCATTTTAAACCACAACGTTTTCCAAACCTATTTTAAGACTCAGAGTGGTTAAGCACGGGGACATGAAAGATTTCTGCTTGTTAAAAAAAAAAACACAACAGATTCTGAGGCTGGGATCTGAAAGCTATTCAGAAATAAAAAATGCTGGGAACAAAACTCTCTTCTCACACAGCAATACCAGCACGTAGAGCTTCTCATTAAATTGAGAGGGTGGAACAAATTCTTGTGGTTTGGTGGCACACAAACACAATGTATCTGCGGCCTGGTGAAATTTCCAATAGGAAAACTTGCTCTGGGTGATTAGAGCTCGTTTAAACTCGCTCCCTCTTTATTAATTAAAGTGCTGGAGCACATTTTGTGCAGGCTGAACTTGCTACTGCCCGGAGAAAAAAAATCAAATTTGACTCTTTAATGCGCTTTCGAAATAAACTGCAGACTGATTTCTCTGAGCAAGAAGCACCTAGTGCAGGACAATCCCCAAATCCCTGCGGTGCCTTGGCCTGGGACGCTGCTGAGGTGGCTCCTGTGGCCAGGAATTTAGGACAGGAGAGCTCCTCAGAGCTCCAGACATGAGAGCAGCCACGAAATTCCCTCTGTGGGAGAGCTCCTGTGACAGGGACAGCACCCAGGGAACCCAGGGGAGGGTCAGGCTGGATTTTAGGGAAAGATTCTTCCCCCAAAGGCTGGAATAAGCATGGGGACAGATCTCCAGGGAATGGGCACGGCCCCGAGGCTGCCAGAGCTCCGGGAGGGTTTGGACAATGCTCCCAGGCTGGGATTTTGGGGTGTCTGTGTAAGGTTGGATCAATGATCCCTTCCAGCTCAGGACATTCCATGATGTGGTTTCTGACAAGTCAAAATGATGAGTCACAGCTACATCCAAGAAAGGAAAGTGAGATAAAAGGGAGTGGGTGAGCTGGTGAGGAGGATCATGGAGAAGAAGGATCCTGAGGAGAGAGAATCCCTGCTGGGAGCTCAGTCTGGGGCTGCAGTCAGAGCCTGATTTTGGAACCTGCAGCCACAGTGTCACCCCAATCCCTGCAGTCACAGTCTCTACCCCAATCCCTGCAGTCACAGTGTCACCCCAATCCCTGCAGTCACAGTGTCACCCCAATCCCTGCAGTCACAGTCACCCCAATCCCTGCAGTCACAGTGTCACCCACAGCTCTGTGAGCCCAGGGACCCCTCCCACGGTGCCAGACCCCACTCCTGGCAGCAGAACACCCCCAGCCCCATTTCATCCCTCAATCCTGCACCGTCCAGAGGCTCAGAGCGCCCTGCACAGAGCCCAGGCTCAGCTCACCCGGGACAAACATCAGCCCCAGGGGAGAACTCACCACGTAGAGCTTGTGCCAGATCACTGCCCACTCCCTGAGGGTGGAGGTGAGCTCCTGGCCCAGGGGCAGCTCGCTGGGGATCACCGTTTCGTGCTGCCTGGAGAGGAAAACAAAAATCCAAGAAAAGTTTCACACTCTGGGTTAAAACTTGATGGAAAACACTCTTTTTTTTTTTTTTTTTTGATAAATATATAAATGGAAATTCCAGAGGGGCTGATTTTCACACAATTCACTCACGCTTATGTCAAGACCCTTAAGCTGTTCTCAACACACACATCCACATCCATCATCCATTTTTAATGCAAAACCCTTCAAGCCCCTTTCACTCCTCTTACTCCCAGTGGATCCGTTCCAAACCCAGCACGGAGAGACAGAAACCAAGTCTGGAAGAACCCCCCGCTTGCAATGGTAACAGTTACTTGAAAACAAGAATTATAATAATAATAATAAAAAAAGTGTTTTATAAAGCTCCTTCCTTCGCAGCCGCTGTTCTGCTCTCACTTAACGAGCACAGACCCAGCTCGAGGAATCCAAGGAGGAGTCATTTCCTCCGGAGTTTTCCAAGACAGGAAGGAATCCACGCTCCTGCTGGGCCCTCGGCTGCCAGCGGGAGCCTGTTCTGACTTGCAGGAGTCCCCAGAGGAGCGGGATGGGGCTGGGCTGACCCTCCCCGCCGCTGACTCCTCCGGCAGAGCTTCCTCAGCCCTGCAAATCATCTCCTGCTGCCCCTATCCCGACTGCTCTGCCCTGCCAGCGCCCTAAAAAACTGAACTGTGCAGCTCCAGGAGCTACACCCTGGGTTTGGGACAGCCACGGCTGCTTGAATTGGTTATTTTGGGGTTTAAATGGGATGAAACCCGCTGGGTTTTGATGCCAAAGAAGTGCCAACCTACCCCCGGTCCTTCACTGGATGGGGCTGGGCTGACCCTCCCCGCCGCTGACTCCTCCGGCAGAGCTTCCTCAGCCCTGCAAATCAACCCCTGCTGCCCCCATCCCGACTGCTCTGCCCTGCCAGCGCCCTAAAAAACTGAATTTTGCAGCGCCAGGAGCTGCACCCTGGGTTTGGGACAGCCACGGCTGCTTGAATTGGTTATTTTGGGGTTTAAATGGGATGAAACCCGCTGGGTTTTGATGCCAAAGAAGTGCCAACCTACCCCCGGTCCTTCACGATGGCCTCTTTTAAATGGATGTAGGTTTCTGGGAAAATGCCCTAAAAACAAAGAGGGAAATGAAAATAAATCAATCCCACTGTGGGATAGGATGCCACAAGAAGATATTTAACGAAGAAAACAGGGGAAAGGGGTAAGAAATATCCCAGCATGGCAGGAAAAAAAAGGACAGGGAGGAGCAGCAGGTTCCATTCTGCCAACTCGGAGAAGCTGATTCCTTGTTTGACTCTAATAACCCTCATCCTCCTGCAGGAAATGCTGGAGATTCCTGAAAATGAAATATTCCTGGAGTCCTCTGTCAGGCTACCATGTGCTGCCTAAAAAAGCTCCCATCACCAGCACCTGCAGAAATTCCCAAAGTTCTGCTGTGACAGAGAAGCCTTCTGGAAAACCTGAAAATGCCGAAATCCTTTCCTGATGCCTTTTCTCTCCTCTTTACCCCTAAAACCAGAGGCTGTGGGGGATGTTACCACAGGAGAGGTGGCAGAATTCCAGGGGGAACCCGGATTTCCAGGCAGCTCCCAGCCCAAGCTCCAGCAGCTTGGCTGACAGCCAGGGATGTGCAATTTCTGGAATCTTTTCCAGCCAAAAACTCTGACATTCCCATTAACCAGAACTAATGCTGGATGTGCACAGGTCCCAGAGCATCATGCTGAAGCAATAAACTCGTGTAAGGACACGGGAACAGGTAATTTTGGGAATTCCAACTGCTTTCCTCACGCTTCCAGCGGAGGAATGAATACCCCACACAAATGTTCAGCTCAAGGTGACGGATTCCTGTCACTGAGGGCAGGACACCGTGGCCAGGAGTCCTGCCTGATGTTAAGACAGGAACTACAGGAGTTTCCAGCACCAGGTGGGGTCTGGCAAGGTGTGAAATTATGATGGGGCTCACCCAAAAGTGAGCTCATACCTTCTTGGCTTTATTCCGGAGCGTGTATCCTCGGTACCAGCCTGGCAAAGCAAACACAGACATTTCTATTTAATTATTTCCTCTTGGCAGCAATTAAACACAAATTGCCATTCTCACCACCTCTTCTACAACACCAATTTGTTGATCTCCTCATTTGGGATCCAAAAATGAATCGATCAGAGCTCCCTGCCCTGGCACAAACCCTGTTTGTCAATCTTACCTTGGTGAGAGCTAAAAATCGTTAAGGTAGAAGCAATAATTGTCAACCTTACCTTGGTAAGATCTAAAAATTTTTAAGGTAGAAACAATAATCGTCAATCTTACCATGGTAAGATCTAAAAATCATTAAGGTAGAAGCAATAATTGTCAATCTTACCATGGTAAGACCTAAAAATCGTTAAGGTGGAAGCAGTAATTGTGGTGCCCAGGCCTCAGGAGCCAATGGCCCTGAGGGAACATTTCTCCTCTCTTCACTCCTGGGGTTTAACCAGGATTTCCATGGGATGGGTTGGGTTGGGAGGGACATTAAAGCCCATCCAAGGAGATTATGTCCAGCTCAGTGGCAGCATCAAGAAGGCAAAGGGGTTTAAGGGAATAATCAGGCAAAGAAGAGAGGAGGGGAGGCTGGTTTCTTCTTGGGGTTTTAAATTTTTTTGGTGGTTTTATTGTTGGTGCTCCTCCCATATTCCTATATTTATCAAAAAGGTTCCATAAAGAACTATGGATCTGACACTCCTCAACCATAAATTAGGGCTTAGAATGGTTTAATTCACATTTAATTGAGGATTTTTATGTGCATGTGGCTGTATTTCCATTTATTTGTTTCCTGAAGTGCAGTTTTGTGCCCCTTCTCCAGCAATGGGGAGGAACCTCCACCTCAAAAACTCCAACATTCCACTAAGGAGTCTGGAGGAAAGAAGAAATTCCATCTCTTTCCTCAGGAGGAAAACCAGATTATCCATTGCTGATGGAACCGTGGATGAGGTCCTGGATTAGGGATGAGAAGATTTAGGTTCTATTTTTATCTAAGTTTGTCGTCAATTGAAGGGGAAAGCACAAATTACTCAGGGTGGGAGGCAGAGCTCACGGAATTCACCAGGGGGGGGGGAAATTTTGATCCCATTTGACACATTCAGCCCTTGGATATCACAACTTCCTCCTGTTTCACAGGGCCCCTTGGCCTTCCCCCCCATTCCTGTCAAATATTTTGCAATGGTTGCACAAAAGCGCGTTGGGCCTGATTGTGCAAAGCTGTTTCTGCAAGCACCTCGTGCAGCCTCCGTGGGAATTCTGCTGCCACTTCCAATGACTTTATCCATCCCTTTAACAGGAACGTCAATCTTTGGGCAGGGGTCAATTCATTACATCGTTTCTTCTTTAAAAAAAACCCTCAAAATCTGCTTAAATCTTTAGAGCAATGAAGTGTTTCAGTGCTTGAGTGTTTTCCCCAAGCAGAGATGAGCTAAAAATGAAGAAAGGTTTCAGAGGGAAAATTTCAGACTGAAATCTGAGTGAAAACAAAAAAAATAAGCAGACTGGCAAAGAAATGGCTAAAAGTTTGGGGTTATTGTTTTGTTGGGGGCATTTTTTTAACGGATCAGGTCCTCAATTTTACCCTTCCTTAGGTGGAAGCATGGAAAAGAAAAATCTAAGGACAAGAATCCAGTGATGATGAAGTTCTCCCTGGTGAGGCAAGGCCAGGTCACGTGTGGGACCACAAGGTCCCTGTTCCTCCTCCTGTCCTGTCAGGGCATTGCTTCACCCTCCGCAGGGGTGACTGAAACCAGAACCAAACCCAAGGTAAAGCTGAATTCAGCAGCACCTGCCAGGGCTCAGGGCGTGGGAGCACAACGCTCCTTCCACCCACAGCGTGGCTCTCCCCACAGCTCCCCTGGAATGCCACAGTCCACGAGGATAAACCCTGCAGGTCAGGAGGAGGTTCCCCCTCAAACAGCAAAAGTCCTCCCAGCTCTCTGCTCAAGGACAGCCTGGCTGCACTGGAGCAGCCTCCAAATCCTGCAGGCAGCAAATTTCCCAGGTTTTTTTCCCTGGATTCTGAGAGCGCTGAATCCTTGGCAGGCAGGAGGAGCACAAACTGCTCCTTCCCTGTCTTCTTATCAGGGCAAGGAGAAACCTTGGACCAAGAGCTCCCTGCCCTTCTGCAGGCAGAGAAATAAAAATAAAATATAGAAAATATATTAAAAAAATAAAAATGATAATAAAAAATATAAAATTAAAAAAAAACCCTTGCTCTCTGCAGTGTGGGACCTGAAGGAGTAACCTCTGCAGAGGGTCTGGTTGTGTTTGTTTAAAAGGGATCCGAGGAAAGAGATCTGAGAGCTCTCAGGTGTCCTGCACTGATTGTTCCTGGCCCAGAGATGATCCCTGGGAGAGTTTCCATCCCTGGAAGTGTCCAAGGCCAGGCTGGAGCACCCTGGGATGGAGGAAGGTGGCAGGGGGTGGGACTGGATGATTTTCACGTCCCTTCCAACCCAACCCATCCCACGGCTCCAGCGAAGAGGTGTGGGGTGAAAACAGCAATGCTTTTCTGAATCAAATTAAAAATTAAATTAAACTAAATTAAAACCCAGAATTCAATGTTTCTTTCTCTTTCAGTGCTGCCTTGAGGTCTTGGTGAGAACCCTCACCTCGACCAACCCTGCCTGGAGCCAGCACCGAGACGAGGAATCCTCTGCACTTCTGCATTTTTTAAACACCGTTTTAAAAACCCAGGGGCCACAGCAAACCACCACTGCAGCAAATCTGTGCCTCGGGGGCGTGACAGGAGCTGCAAAGACGGATCCAAAACGTGAGAAACCACCTCGATTGGTTCCCGTTTTCCCTTTCAGCCCCACCTACCTTCGTACATCTCCAGGATGTGAACGGTGTCCCCCACCTGCAGGGACAGCTCCACCTCCTGCGTGGCCTCGTAGTTGTAGATGGCTGAAAAATGGGGAGAAAAAGGGGAAAAAAAAAACCAAAACATGTTTGGGAACGGGTTATCCAAAGGCAGGGCAGGGGTTGGGAAAAGGAATGGAAGGTTTGGGAAAAGGAAAAAGGGATTAAGTCACCCAGGGTGGGGAATTCACTGGGGAGGAACATCGCGGATCTGTTTCCAGATTTTAGAGTGAAGAAATGTTATTAACGGGCAACAGTGTTGTCTGTTAATAATTTATATTAATTACATGATAATTAATGATAATTGCAATTATTATTACTATTGTAATATTAGAACCCCACTAACAGGTGGGCTTTTACCGTTCAGACAGGCCTGTGACACCTTCTGGAAGAGCCAAAAAAATCCTGCCCACAGAGGTCACCACCACCTCAGGCACATCAATTCCATAATTAATTATCCTAATTATCGCTCTTTAGCCTTTCGCAGGAGCAACTCCAGCACCGGAAAACATCAGAAATGGGATGTGGGGATAAAACCCACCCCAATTCCAGACTAAACCACCCTCACTTCCAAACCAAATCACGTTTATTTGCTGCCAAAGAATGGTTTGGGTTGGGAAGGGATTTAAATCCCGTCAGTGCCATGGTCAGGGACAATTCCCACTGTCCCAGAGTGGCCTTGGACACTTCCAGGGATCCAGGGGCAGCCACAGCAAATCTGGGAATTCCATCCCAGCCAGGAATTCCTTCCCAAAATCCCATTTAAATCTCCCCTTTCCCAGTGGGAAGCCATTCCCTGTGTCGTGTCCCTCCATCCCTTGTCCCCAGTCCCTCTCCAGGCCCTGCCAGGGGCTCTGAGCTCTCCCTGGAGCCTTTCCCTGCTCCAGGTGAACGTTCCCAGCTCTCCCAGGATCCAGAGGGGCTCCAGCCCAGGAGCATCCCCGGGTTCCCCCCCTTGGCCAGGCCCTTGCAGGTCCCTGTGTCACACCCAACCTTCCCCACACAGGATCCCCACACAGGATCCCCACACAGGATCCCCACACAGGATCCCCACACACAACTCCCACAAACAATCCCCACACAATCCCCACACACCACTCCCATAAACGATCCCCACACACCACTCCCACACATGACCCCTACACGCCATCCCCACACACCATCCCCACACATGCCATCCCCACACGCCAGCGCCAACACACCATCCCGACGCCATCCCCACACACGCCAACCCCACACAATCCCCACACACCCTCCCCACACAATCCCCACACACCACTCCCATAAACGATCCCCACACACCACTCCCACACATGACCCCTACACGCCATTCCCACACACAACTCCCCACACACAATCCCCACACGCCATCCCCACACATGCTATCTCCACACACGCCATCCCCACACACGCCCTCCCCACACAATCCCCACGCCATCCCCACACGCGCCATCCCCACACGCTCCCCGGGCTTCTTTTTTGGTTTGTTTGTTTTTTGTTTTTTTTTCCCTGGGACAATCACTCATTAGACAAATTCCAGGCTGCATTTTTTTTCCCCAGAAATTGCTGCCCAGGCAGAGGTGGGTGGGTGGTGGACGCAGGCCCGGCCTCTCTGCTGGGAACACAGAGTTAATTCAGCCCAAATTGCACCAGGGAGGGAGGACCCGGCCCTTCCCCTTCCCCTCCTAAAGATCACAGCGGCCACAAGACAGAAGCGAACCCTCCATATTCCCCCTTCCTTCCCCTTCCCTGCTCCACCAGGCAGGTTTCACATCCCAACACAAGCAGCAATTTACAACCTGGAGGAAGTCCCACATCAAAACACAAAAAAAAAAACCCCAAGCAAACAAACAAACCCCCCAAACAAGCAAACAAACAAAAAACCCCCAACAAAAAACAACAAAAAAAACAACAAAAATACAAACCCCCCAATAATAAAACCAAAAAAACCCCGAAAAGAAACCCGAAAAAGACAAAAACAAAAACCCCCCCACCAAAAATAAAACCAAAAAACCCCAAAACCAAGAAAACTGTAAAAAACAAAGATAAAAAAATTTAAAAAACACACACACACAAAAAAAATCCGATTTTATCGTTCCCTGCCTCACCAGGCTGAACTTTGCCAGAACAGAGGGGTCACTGTCTGAACCCTCCTCCCTCGTGGTTCATGTCCAAGATTATCAAAGACAAATTGCTGGAATATTTTTTCCCTGGGAGCTCTGCTGGGATGTTGCAGGGGACGTTTCCTGCTGCTGGAAGTCAGAGCTGTCCCCGGCCCATCCCTCTGCAGGGATTTGTGCTGCTGAGCCCCCTCCCTGACCCTGCTCCCACTTGAAAGGAAAAGGAAGTTTCACGTCACAAACACGGGCCTGGCGTGGAGAAATAAAACCCCTTCGCTTAAATCCTGACAGAGCAGCAAGAAAGGAAGAAGGAAAAAATAATAGGGAGATTTTTGTATTCAAATTTGCAGCAGTATCTGAAGTTGAGTCTTTTTGCTCCGAGCTAAACTTCAGCTGGGATTTTGTCCTTTGAAATTCACTTCACAGTGTTGATCCCGCTCCTTTTATCACCCCAGATGAAAAGCAGTGCTGAAATTGAGGAAATTTAATCCAAATAAAGAGGCGGAGGCTGAAAACACAAGCCTGGGTTTGCACAGTGATCGTTTTTGGAGCACAACTGGAGGCAACATCTCCCTCTGTTTGGTTTAGAGCTCCAGTTTGGTTAAAAGGTGAGGAATGTGTTTTCCAAGTTCACCCAGCCTGTGGAAGCCACCAGGATTGGAAAGGGCAGCAAGATAATTCCACCAGCAGTTGGTTTTATGGCCCGGCCAGGGCCAGGAGGTGAAGATAAGCAGCAATTTTCGTGCTCTGGGGCAGAGGGTGATTCCTCAGAGGGGCTGGAGGAGGAACCCTGAGGGCATTGCACAACCCCAGGGATGCTCTGCTCCAAGGTCACCCCAAAAACAGGGACTGCAGAGGAAACCTGGCAGAGCCTGGGGCTCCCCAGGGCTTAGAGGGGTGACTTGGGGAGTTTTGAGATGACCCAGTTTAACACTGACGAGTGTATTCATGGTGAGAGGTCAGCCAGGCGCACCCACAGAATTCCAGGGGGTTTGGGGTGGGAAAGGGCCTGAAAGATCCTCTCCTTCCCTGGACAGGGACAGTCCACCTGCAGCTCCTCAGAGCTTGGGCTCTGCTGCCCAATTAATGATGGCTGTTAATGAGAGCGTTTCCAGCCGTGCAATCCCGTTACATCTGGGTTACTGACATCCCAAATGCTCAGCAGCACTCACTGGGAACTCTGGGAATTGATCTGAACAGCAGCAACCACCACCCAGGAGTGGGAATTCTTTCATTACACCGACTAAATGTCTTCATTTCCCAGCGCTGAATCGTGGATTACTTTTTTTCTTGTTGTTTTGTTTGAAGCAGAAGTAGCCTGACATCTAAAATCTTAATTATTGCCGTTCTCAGCTTGGCAGGAACCAGGATTATCCCGAAATGTGGATTATTCCCCTGCAGGACCCATGATCTCTGAGCTGGCTCTGCACTCCCCCTGCCCCACCCAGCACAAAGACGCAACAACCACCCCATCCAAATGTCCAAATGCCACGTCCTGCTGCCCCTGTGACAGCAGAGCCTGGGGCTGCTCCCCAAAACAAAGGATCCCATTGAGGGCTCTGCAGGAACCCTCCAAACCCCTCTGCACGGAACCAGAGTGATCTGAGCTCCTTCTGCAGGACAGCCCAGCTTGGAGGAGCCCGGCACGGCCCCCGGTGCCAAGATCCAGCCCCCAAAAAAACCAAAACGAAACCAGTGGCTTTGTTCAAAAAACAAGGAACTGCCCAAGGAATTAATTCTTCAGAGGAACAAAGCCTTTTTTGATGTTCGGAGCAAAAGCACGCTGGTAACTTCCCAGGAATTTGTGTCTGACAAACTGAGAATGGCAATAATTAAGATTTTAGATGTCAGGCTACTTCTTCTGCTTCAAACAAGAAAAAAAGTAATCCACGGTTCAGCGCTGGGAAATGAAGACATTTAGTGTAATGAAAGAATTCCCACTCCTGGGTGGTGGTTGCTGCTGTTCAGATCAATTCCCAGAGTTCCCAGTGAGTGCTGCTGAGCATTTGGGATGTCAGTAACCCAGATGTAACGGGATTGCACAGCTGGAAATGCCCTCATTAACAGCCATCATTAATTGGGCAGCAGAGCCCAAGCTCTGAGGAGCTGCAGGTGGACTGTCCCTGTCCAGGGAAGGAGAGGATCTTTCAGGTCCTTTCCCACCCCAAACTCCCTGGAATTCTGTGGGTTTTCTTCCAGCACATTGTGCACTCCGTGCTCCAGGCTGACCTCACACCATGAACACACTCAACAGTTTTAAACTGGGTGATCTCAAAAATGAGATTAAATCAGCTGAGAAATGACATCACCTGCCTCTGCAGGAGGATGGGACACGACCTTTCCCATCTGGATGCTGCAATTGTTGAGTTTTGCATTTTCTCCTTCCTTGGGGAACCAGGGGAAAAGCAGGAAGAGCCACGGCCCTCGAAAGGCTTCCAGCATTTCCAACCTCAGCCACCCCAAGATCCAAACCCAAAGGAGGGTGTCCCTGCTCCCCTGCCCAGGACAAGGGATTGATGCACACTCCATCCAAGTCTGAAAGATTTCCCTGATTTCCTCGGAATGATGGGTTTTCTTGGAGTGGGAAGGGGAAATCATCAGAGGTTTTGTAGATTCTGTCCCGCCCAAAGAGGCCAGAGGAAAGTGATGCCCAGCTCTGGGAGCAGGGAGGGGTTCCAACCATGCCCTCATCATCTCTGGGCTAATCCTGTCTCACTCCCCATCAGGGGCTGGATCTCAGCCTGCCCTCCATGGTTTAATCTCCTAAAGCCTGCATTGTGTCAGGAAAAACAACCTCCCAGCCCGGCCCATGGGAATGGGGAGCCTTTCCCGAGGTCACACAAGGGATGATCCCACGGTCCCTCGTGGGTTTAAACGCCCCCAGACCCACAGGCAGCTCCACAGCAGCGCTGGGGCAGGGGCAAATGAGTCCCTGGGTTTTAATTAGAGCTGCCCACATCCAAACCAGGACAACTGAGACAACCCAGAACAGCTGAAACACGAGATATCCTAATTGTAAGGGGGGGAAAAAAAAAAAAGGAGATAATATCCCTATTTTCATGTCTGCAGAATCCCCATCAGTCACCTTCCCCTCAAATATTTGTTGCCAAGTGTTTACTCCACAGTGTCTGTGTAAAAATAAAGAATATTCAGTTCTCAGAGTGCATCTGAAGTGCACACAGGACACAGATACACCCTGAACACCCAGCTTTGGGCACCAGCATTAATTTCAGCCCCGCACAAACTGTTTTATCCCCGAGTGTGCTCAGGGTGGAAGGAGCCAAACTTCAGCTGCTCCTGTGCTCTGACCCTCCCAGACACTCTGGTTTATTTTCCACCCAAGGAACACTCACACAAACCTTCTGCTGTGTCATTTTCTCCACTGGCCTCTCCATTTCCTTCATTATTTTCACTCCGAAGGGCCCTCGGGGAGTTTTAAGCTCAGATAAGGAATTAATCTACATGAGCTGTCTCAGCTCCTGTCTGGAGTGAGAGGGAGGAGAAATAAATCAGTGCTGCCACTGGAGGAGCCAACCTGCTCCTGCATTTACAGCACCCAACCAGATCTAGGCCGTGATTTCAGAGGAAAAAAAAAAAACAAAAACCCAACCCAAACAGCCAGACCTGCAATTCCAGTCCCCTGGGAACACCAGGAAATGTTCCCCTTTGCAGAGGCACAGCTGGAAAAACAGCTTGGCCTCTCCTCACACTTCTGCCAGTTTTATTTCAGGTTTAATCCATCTTTGTGGAGCTCTTCAGGGTTTGCCCAGGAAAGGTTGAGGCAGGTGATCCTGCAGGTTTCCTCCCACCTGATTTTCCCTGGTCCTGCCATTCCCCAGGCTGTGGTTTGGGGAAATGCCCCAGATTTTGCTCCCAGCTGAGAGCAGCACCTGCCCAACAGCGTCCAAACGTGAAAAGGGGATTGAAATAATAAAGCTCAGCCTAAGCATCAAACAGGTTTTAAGGCTGCAGAGTGTTCCAGGCCTGGTGATCCCTGCCAGGGTCCAAGGTGCTGATGTTATTGCAGCTTTGTGCTGCCTCTTTGGGATCCCCGCACCAACAGCCGGGCTGGAGGATCAGCATTCTCCCAAAAAATACATTCAAACATGGAAAATAATCACCCTGACCCCATGAAATTGTTCCAGCACGACCACAGAATAATTCTGGTTTTTTTGGGTTTTGCCACTGGTTTTCGAGGGGGCAGAAGCTGGTTTGTGTTCAGGCCAGGCTGTTGGCATCACTGCAGCCCAACACACCTCAAAGATTGTGCTTTTCCTTTGTTCAAAGAGGCTTGGGATAGCACAAAGAAGGGGTTTACACCCCACACTGGCACTATCTCTAATTTAATAACTGCACCTTCCCCCTACCACGGCTCTGAAATCCAACTCCACAAAAGCAACCTCTGATTTTATTTCCATGTTGACGCCCTGTGAAATTGCAACGTTTGTTTACAAACACCCACACAACTGCAACTGGATTTTACCAAGTCTGTCTGTAATTACCTTTTTCCCCCCCGGCTAAAAGTGCAATTTGTGCTTGAGTACTTTGAGTACAAAAAAAAAAATAAAATAAATTTTTCCAATGAAATTTTCAGGCAGATTTTTACAAGCAAGACCCCACCACTCCACACAAATTGGACTGCTCAGCTCCTCTCCAACTTGAAAGCGTGTGGCGCTCTCAAAAGAATTAATTGAATTTGCCACTGGCTTGAAATGACTGTCCCCGTTCTCACTGGGCAAAAACATCAAAGCAGGAGCAGGAAAAGTGGGAAATTGCAGAAATTGCAGAGGTGTGAGGGCTCTGCTGTTTGCAGATCCCAGGGGCAGGGCACAGAGGAGGGCTCCAAGGAGTCAAACATCTGAGGTCCAACTGTCCACCAGAAAGGTCCCCCGTGGGAGCCCTGGGGGCTGAGAATTTCAGGCTTTCTGTGCTGACAGAGAGCTGCTCTTCAGCTTGCACTTTACCTGGCTGGTGGGACATTTCTCTCAATTATTGCTTTTAAGGAAAAAAAAAACCAAAACCCCTCCCATTTCTGCCAGGACATTAAAGACACAACCACGGCCAAGCATAAAACCACACCAAAGCCACGAACACATTTCCCCCCGTTGCTGCTGGGGCTGAGGGGATGTTTCAGGCCCAGTGCATTTAACTGCTGATGCCTGAAATCCTGCAATGGGTTTGGGTGCATTTGCCAGCAAAATATAACGTGTGCCCATAAAACCAGCCCTTAAACATGAGTCACTAAACAGCTTTTTCTGGCTGGCAGCTCGTGGTTGCCTTCAGAAAGTGATGATGCTGCAGAGTTTCAGTTGGAGCGGCGGCTAAAATGATAAAAATGTCCTTTTTTTTGGTGCAGTACAGGCTGTTCTTCCCAGGGAGATCTCCCTGGCACAGAGGGGGAAGCAGCATTTAAAGGATTAATTCTCTGGCAGCCGGGTTCAGAGGATGTCTGGCACATTGTCAGGGACACTGCCTGGGCTGTGGGGAGGATTCTTTGCCCGCTGACACTGAATTTTTGGGAGGTGTTGGTCCAATCCCAGTGCCCCTCGTCCTGGAAGGTGTTTAATGCCAAAAGTTCATCAAGCTGCAGTGGGGATAACGATTCCTGCTCTTGGGAAGACTGGAACTTTGATCCTCCAGGGCAATAAAACCATTTATGGCTTCAGCTCTAAAGGTCTCAGAGTGGCTCAGAATGTCACGGGCAGCCGCTTCTGGAAAAGTGGGGTTTTTTATTTTTGCTTTTTTTATTTTTGCTTTTTTCAGCTGATTTCACCTGATCCTTGCAGCACTCCCTTTCTCCTGCTCTGACAATGCCATGGGGTCTTCAAGCTGCAGAGAGATGGAGTTTGGTGTAAAGGAAGAAGGCAGGGAAGTCTTCAGTGGTTAATTCTTCATCTCCTGGCATCTCAGGCAGTTTAATTAAAACCTACTGCAAAGTCTGGAGCAGTTTGTTCTCCGTTCTTCTTGGCACCAAAGGGATCAATATTAATATTCCTGTTTGAAGGGATCAGTGTTCTTGTTTGGCTTTTTGCTTCCAGTGTAAGAGTCCCCCCGCCCCATTCCCAGCCAAGATTTCCTGCTCCTCATTTTAATCCTGTTCTCCCCATTTCTTCTTACCTGGGGCAGGTGGGAAGAGAAAAGTGCCTTGGAATTGGCATTTCTCTGGGAATGAGGGCTGTGGCCCAGCCTGTCTGTGCCGTGCCAGGTCTCTGATGGGGTTTGTTCTCCAGAGTGGGGTCACTGAAACCCCAGGCCACGAAGGGAAGGGAAATCTGCCCCAAATCCCAGCTGGGGTGAGCAGAGCTGCCGGTGCAGGACTGAAATCCCGCAGTTCTGCACATCAGAACTCCTCCTCGTGTCACCCCTGCCAGCTCCAGCCTTTCCACAAAGATTTTTCCCAGCGGAGATTAAAAACTCCCTCGGCGCAGAATCCCAAACTTCTCCAAACTCTGAGCTCTGAGTTCTTCCCTCAGATTTTGGGAGAGCGGCTCCATCTCCCCCTGAGCCCCTCCTGGCTGGAAGGGGAAGGTCTTGGAGCCCTTGGTACAAACTCCCAGCTGTGATTCAGGTGGGTTTTGCTGGCAGCAAAACGTGTTTCAGAAAACGCGTTTATGGCTCTGGGCTGACGTGGTTTGAAGCTTGGCCATGGTCGTGTCTTTAATGTCCTGGCAGAAATAGGAAGGATTTTTTTTTTCCCTTAAAAGCAATAATGGAGAGAAACGTCCCACCAGTCAAAAAAGCCGAGGAGCAAAAAACGTAGATTTTCAATTCAATTTGCAGGTAGGAGGGGTGTGCATTTTTCAACAGTTGAATGGTAAAGATGATTACAGATTATCATAAAGAATATTACACGTTATAATGAAGAATATTACAGATTAGTGCACAGTCACTGTTTCTCCACCAATATATTGAAGTTTTTCTCAGTCCAGGAGTGTTTACTTTGCTTTTCCTCCCTGTAACTCCCGTTTGCAGCTGTGCTGGCAAATACCAGAATGCCAAAGGAAAAGAACCGCCAGAATAATCAAGAATTGGTGTGAAATTCAGCACCCAGCTCTGGGGGAAATTGGTTCCTATGATCTCTCGGCACCTCAGAACAATTAACCCACATTTAATCAGCAGGACAGAGCTCAGCCCAAGCTCCAGAAGCACCCAGCAGCTCTGGATGCCTCTTTAGAGCCTGGAAAAAGGGATTTAATTGTTAAAAAAGACGAACTGGGCCAGTTCCTGAGCACCAGGGCGATGTCAGTCACCAACTGAAGCACCCAGGAGTCACAAAACACTTGGGGAAATATTTCTTTTCAAAGTCAGAGATAAGGAACACTTACAAGGCTCGTTCACGGCAGTGAGACGCCTTTGAAGTCCACAGGATTAATTTCACAGGGAATGACTGAAGCAATGGAATAGAAATCACCAAAAAGAAGAGAAGACAGGCCCTGGCTAATACGGATTAAAAATAAAAACCAGGAAGGACTATGGAAGCAAAAAGCAGCCCGGCCAAATTTCACATCAAATCAACTGCAGACACAGCAATAAAGGCTGGGAAAGGAGATCAGGAATGAACCAACTCTCCAGTTCTGTTCACAACGCCAAGGTTTTGCCTTTCCCCCCCGGGAACTCTGCTGGCATTGCCATCAGACAGTTCATTAGCCACAAATGATAATGAAGCAGGAGGAATGAGCACCCACAGGACGGACAGTGCTCAGTCCTGCAGCAGGGATGGGGGGATTGGATTTTCCATCCTCCTGGAGCCCCTGCGAGGAACCAGAGGCACAAAAGGGGACGGGAGCTCCAAGTCAGAACAGGAATGGGGGTGAGAAAGCAAGGAGCAAGTTGAGGCAAACGTGGATTTTCCCTAATTTGACACAATGAACAACTGCCAGCAGGGTGAAGGGCTTTGATCCCAGACTGTGTGTGTGGAGAGAGCTCTGCAGGTGCCTGGAACGGGGACAGGGAGCCAGGGGATGATGGCCCAGCACCCTGGGGGATGCCTTCGCTTCTAACATTTCTGTTTTCCAAATCCTGGGCTGCACTAGAGCACAACTCTGAACTCCACACCGAGTGTCAGTCACTGTCCTTGTGTTTTGGGCAGACAAAACAATTCCTCTCCGGGCCTGACACTCAAGGACACTCTGCAGCCTCAGGCCCCAAAATGAATTAACAGAATAACCAGAAGTGAGTTATGGGAGGAGCAAACTGAGGGGAAGTTACTTCATTAGCTGAAGCTGTAATTGGAGGATTAACCCCTGATATGTAAATGGACCACACTTATAATTTGATACAATTGTCTGAACTGTATTGGCCAAAAAACTTGTGATCATTGTCCACCCTGGGTGTCCTCTGAGAGGCCCTGACTGCCCAAGGTGTGTCTACTGAAGGCCTTTAATAAATATTGAATAAATGCTGAAGGTCTTTAATAAATACTGAATAAATATTGAAGGCCCTTAATAAATCCTCACTTTATTCTCTTCATCTTGTCCAGCCTCAGTTCCAGGGAGCCACCACAACCCAAACCATCAGTGAGCAAAGCTGGTCCCGCAGCTCCCTCAGTCACCCAGGGGTGACTGTTTTGTTCAGTTTGAGGAATTTCTGCCATTCCTGAGCCCTGACTGAGCCAGCTGGAGCCAACCACCACGTGGGACCCCACAGAGGAAAGAGCTCAAGGCTTATTTTCAAATAAAGCAGCCCAATGCTCTGGTCCTGCCAGTGCCAGGGTGGTGAGAGGCCACCAAAACCAGGCAGGGAAAACTCCAGGATCATCTCCCAGGTCACCACCACACAAACTCTGTGGGACAGCCACACTGCCCCAAAAATGAGGGACAAGGAATCAGGGAATGTCCTGAGCTGGGAGAGACCCACTGGGATCACTGATCCAGCCTCAGACCCTGCACAGACACCCCAAAATCCCACCCTGGGAGCCCTGCACAGACACCCCAAAATCCCTCCACGGACACCCCAAATTCCCATCCCTGGGAGTGTTTTCCAAGCCCTCCTGGAGCTCTGGCAGCCTCAGGGCAGTGCCCGGCACCCTCTGAGAGAAGAACCTTTCCCAAAATCCAATCTAAAACCCCCTGGCACAGCTCCAGCTGCTCCCTCAGGGCAGTGGAATCCCCCCCAGCCCTCCCAGCGCATCCAGGTGCAAGCCACCACCTTCACCAAAATCCAAATTATTCTGCTTTTCACACCTCAGAGCTCTCCCAACCAAAACCCGAGTTAATAATTCCTGATTTTTCTGGAAGTTCAGACTTGTGTGTTCACGGAACAATTGGTGCATTTTCAGCTCAGGCTGCACAAGGAGGAACAAACACTTCACATCCTGTTGGTTCAGAGTCAGAGGTGCCACAAGGACCTGCTGTGCCCTGATCCATCATCGCTGCGGCCACCTGGAAACCACCCCGGCCCCAAAGCCACTCCTGGATTGCTCTGGAGCAGAACTCCAGCAGAAAGGAGCCAGGAAAAGGGATCTGGTTGCTTGTTTATGATCAGGAAAAAGGGATCTGGTTGCTTGTTCATGATCAGGAAAAAGGGATCTGGTTGCTTGTTTATCATGGATTTATTACAGAGTAATTTAGGATGCCACAGGCTCCAGGTTCTCTCTCTCTCTCCATCATCACTGGAAACCACCCCGGCCCCAAAGCCACTCCGGGATTGCTCTGGAGCAGAACTCCAGCAGAAAGGAGCCAGGAAAAGGGATCTGGTTGCTTGTTTGTAATGGGTTTATTACACGCTAATTTAGGATGCCACAGGCTCCAGGTTCTCTCTCTCTCCATTAGCAGTGCACAAAGTGAGGAGCAGCTGATGAGCAACGACAAAATTGCTTTTACAACCCAGAGCAATTTTACAACCCGGGCGCAGCCCTTGAGTTGAAGGCAGGGCAAACCCAGGTTACTGCCAGCAGAAAAAGAAAGGGATTACATGATTGGTTCCTCATGCTCCAAGTTAATAATTTCACAACAAACAGACAAAGAAAGTTAAAAGCCTTGGGAATCCATCAAGGTGTTCTCTCCCTCGGCCAGCTGTGGGGACGGAGCCCTCCCCAGCCTGGGCCAGAGCTGAAACAAACCCATCTGAACTCACAACCCACGGATCTGCAAAACACAGCCCGGGCCAGAAACCCTCCAGAAGGACAGAAACCAGACAAGTGGCACTGAATCAATCACACTGCTGACTGCCTGGAATCCCCCACTTCACTGCCGTGCCCTCCAGGGTGGGTTTGGAATAAATCCTACAGCAGGTTCCAGAGCAGAGACCGCCAGCAGCCACCATCGGGGTGTTGCTTTGCAGAACCCCAGAACATTTAAGGGTGGAAGGGACCTCTGGAGTTCATGAGGAGCCGGTGAGACAAGAATCATCCAGGTGGGTTCGGGATGAAGATTCCAGGCCCTCCCTGGAGCTGTTTCAGGGCCACCTCCACAGTAGAAGTTCTCCCTCATGGTGAGGTGGGACTTGGTGGTTTTTATTTGATGGCCAGCACTGGGAAGGGTCTGGCAACATCCTGGCTCCCTTTGGAGATGTTTGTGTGGATTGCTGAGGTCTCCCCTCGGTCTTTTCTTCTCTTTCTGAACAGAAGTTGTGGTTTTGCACTCCAGGCCTGGCTGGGATCTGTCACCACCCCACACGAACAGGGGCATTCCCCAACTTGCAGCCACTTCACCACGGCTACAGCCCCAGCCCAAAAGCTCAGACCTCCCTCTCAACCCTCATCAACCCCTCCAAAATCACCCCCAAGCCAACAGGGCTGGGCCCTGCAGCACGGGACACACTTGGAGATAAAAAACTCATCAAGTGCTCAAACACCGAACTGACAAAATCACAAAGTGAGTGAGTCAAAGGCCGCCTGACAAAGCCAGTCAGCGCCTCAATAACTCTGTCACTGCCTGGGGATCACCCTTATCGATCCTGGCTGCAAATCAAACCCCAGAGCTGCCGCAGGACAGCCCCCACGTCACCTGGGGAGATAAAAAATCACCTTTTCACCCAGCTGATCACCCAGGAGTGCATCCCGCCATGCACTTTTTGGGTGGAAACACGCAGGAAGAGGCTTTTTTTCCCCTCCACCCTGCTTACTCACAGGCCAGGGCCCTTCCTGGGAGAGGAGCTGTCACAAGGAGCAGCTGGCTGTGGAAAACTCACCCCGGAAGGTAATAAATAAAAAGGGAAGCCAGAGGAGTGCCTGTGATTCATCTGCTGTGCCCAAGGCCATTCCGAGCCGTGCAACAGCTCAAAGGTGAGCTCAGGAAACACCAGCACAGCCAATCAACCCCGGCAGGATGTTGGGTTATCTGCTGTAGCCACCAAAGTTTGGGAGTTACTTTGGGAATTACTGAGCCCAGCCGGGCCCCGCTCACACTTCCAAGGATAAACAGCAAGAAACAAAGTTCAAGGTGTCAGGGCTCCCCGCCCTGCCCAGTTACCTGGAGGAACCAGATAAGGCTGAGTGGTGTAAAATGTCTCTCTGCAGCTCCTGCGAGGAGCTGAGCTCCCTGCAAAGCCACTCCCGAGTGGTCACCCAGCTCGAATTCGCTGTGAAAATCGTGCAGGGTGAGGTTTTTCACCTCCAAGCTGGCGGGCTGAACACCCCCAGGGGAGCTGGGGTGATAAGTGCTTTGCAAACGCCAAATTATCAATTTTTTTTTTTCTCACGTTGAGAAGTCCACTGCTGAGCCCCAGCGGCACAGAAGCAAAAGAGCGGCACTCTCAGTAAAAGAAATTATCAAAAGCTCTCTGTGTCATTAGTGGCTTCCTGCCAACTGCTCCCTGCCCAGTTCTCACCACCAACCTCAGAACTGTGGGTTTCAAACTCTCAAGCAAAGCGGAATTTTATCAGCGACACCACAGGGTTTGTGTTCCTGTTAGAGACCAGGCACCGAGCGCTCAGAAAACCCTTTAAACAGAACTCGGGGCAGGAGGGACACGGTGTCAGTCACAGAATCACGGCACGGTTTGGGGTGGAAGGAACTTAAAGCTCGTCCAGCTTCACTCCTGACACGGGCAGGGACACCTTCCACTGTCCCGGCTTGCTCCAAGCCCCGTCCAGCCCGGCCTGGGACATTTCCAGTCAAGCTCTCCCCATCCTTCACCCTGAACCGAGATTTCCAGCCCCTGGCAAAGACGTCACCCAGAGCAATTTTCCCGTGACACGCTCCTCATCCTTTCCCAGCCACACCAGCAGACTGATTTTTTCCTGCCGTGTTAGAGCTTTTTTTCCTCCAGCGTAAAACACGCCGGAGAGGCAAAACGATAAAAGCCAGCCCTGAACTTTGAGGGATTTTTGGAAGCGGTGGACACACAGCAGGGCGGGATCAGCACCCCGTGAACTGATGGGTTCGGGGAGCGGCACGGAGCGGGCTGGGGACGGGAGAGAGCCCGAAAGGGACGGGAGAGAGCCCCAGAGGGACGGGAGAGAGCCCCAGAGGGACGGGAGAGAGCCCGAAAGGGATGCGGAGAGAGCCCCAGAGGGATGCGGAGAGCGGGGACGGAATCGCCCGAGCGGTGCGGGGAGAGGTCCGGGAAGGAAAGAGGAAAAGGAAAGGAAAAGGAAAGGGGCGCACAGCTCCGGGGCATCCCGGCTGGCACTCACTCACTCACTCACTCACCGACCCCGTACTTCTCGCGCTTGGTGGGGATCCAGCGGGCCATGCCGGCGGGTTTGGGGGTCCCGGGAGGTTCGGGGGTCCCGGCAGGGCTCGGGGTCCGCTCAGCGCCGCTCCTCGCCCTCCGCAGCCCCGCGCTGGAGCCGCGGGCCGGGCGCCCCGGGCTGCTCAGCCATGCCCCGCTCCGCTCCCGGCTCCCAAACGCGATCCCAAAGTCGCTCCAGAAACTCCCCGGAACACGCCCAGCTCCGCAGCCGCCCCCGGCGCGCCGAGCGCACGAGAGGGAGGGGAAAGCGCCGGGGGGAGGAGGAAGAAAAGGAGGAGGAGGAGGAAGAAGAAGAGGAGGAGGAGGAAGGAGAGGAGGAGGTGGCTCTCTCCGCCCCGCCGGCATCACCTGCCCCGCACGGCTCCGCCCCGGCCACCGGGAACCGGGCACCGGGCACCGGGCA
>VZDJ01000331.1:1010071-1028359 GCA_008694505.1 Cyanoderma ruficeps
AAAAAAAAAAAAAAAAGGAGCAAAAAAAATTAAAAATCTTTTGCTGAGGAGCGTGGGAGGAAGGCAGAGACACAGAGGGAAGGGAAGACCTGCAGCTTCCCACACACTCCTGGGTACTCAACCCCCTCAGGCTGCTGCACCTGATGTCACCCAGACAATTCTGTCTGGGGAAACAGCCCGGTGGAAATGACAGGGCTGGAGGAAAAGGGATTTCCTAATTCCAAGCCCCCACTGAAGCTCTGAGCTCCCATATTCACCCTCCACCACCACATCCCCCCCCAGCCCAGCGGGGATTTAACAGAGGGAGCGATGACGACCCAGCGCATTCCAGTGGGAAAGGAGAAGGTTTTTCTCCTGCGCCTCACCACCTCAGCAATTCGTGTAATAAATTTTCAGTTCGTGAAAATCCGGAATTTCGGAGCTCAGGAACAAATTTTCCAGGTGGATCCTTGTGGAAAATTCTGGAGGCCGTGTTGCCCAAGGAGCCGGGAGTTAGGCTGGGTGGGATTTCGAGCCGGGGGTGATGGGGGAGGTTTGGATTTGTGGCCACCAAACTGCAATAAAAGCCAAAATAAAAGAGTTACAAATGCCAGGAGCAGGGATCAGGGGTTTTCACGTGGTGCCCTGCTGCTCCCATGGACTTTTCCTGTCTGTAGGGAGATTTCAGGCCAGGAATTGTTAACGAGGCGGATTTATTGTGGGACCACCCACAACTGGCCTTGGCTGGTCCTGAAATTGAGGACAAGCTGGATTTGTCAAACGGTAAAATGTTTCTTTCTCCACCTATTTCACCATTTTAAGCATTTTACAATTATTTCCCGTGTGAACATCACCGGGAAAAAAAAACCATAAAAATTAAAGGTGTTGCATACAGAACTTTCTAAACACTACGTGGTGTTAAACACTGCAGAGAGAGGATAAAAAAATCAATATATAAACTTCAGTTTGTTGTATAAATCTACAAATGCTCTGGATACAAAAATGTGCGTTATCACACGATTAAAAACCTTGTCATAGGGAAAGAAGACAGCTGAGCAATAATGCTCATCATTACTGCATTTCAAAGTAATAAAACATGGGAAGGCAAAAGAGATTCTAAAGCAAAAGTTAGGCTTGGGTTGTTTTTTTTTTCCTTTTTAATGTTATATATAAAAATTCTGAACAAAGGAAAGCAGGATTTAAAAACAGAGCTGGAGGCAATGAACGATCCGCAGAATCTCAGGCTGGTTTGGGTTTGAAGGGAATTAAAATCCCACCCGATTCCAGCCCCTGCCACGGGCAGAAACCTTCCCCTGGCTCAGGCTGCTCCACCCAGCCTGGCCTCGGTGCATTTTTCCCCTTCCCATTCCCCCCAGAGCTTCACGTTGGACAATTTCTGAGAGTTTTACTGAGCTCTTCTGCAGGAATCCCGAAGGAAAAGGAGGTTAAAGGAGTAGCTTGTACAGCAGGCAGTGCAAGAGCTTTTTATTGCTGCCAATTCCTGCAAGAAATGAAAAAACTAAAATCAACTTTTCCCCAGCCCTTTTTCCAAGAAGTGCCAGTGATGGAGAAGCGTTGCTGACTCATTCAGTGCCCGGGAGGGCTCCTTTAGAGAAGAAAATTGCTGCAGCATTCTCTGAGTGCATCAAAGATTATTGCTGCTCTCCCCAGGAGCGGCCAGACCCATTACCGGAGGAGGGAGGATTCGGCAGCGCCTCACCGCAGCTGCTGCAGCCGCAGATTTTGGGTTTAAAGCCACGATTCCTTTTGCCCGGGGCTGGGAGAGGAGGGGGAGAAGCCAGAGAGGGAGAGGGGAAAGAGGAACAAAAGGTTGTGGGAGAAGCATGAGCTGTCTCCATCATTGTCACTGCGGGAGTGACTCAGCATCCTCCTCCTCAGCATCCTCAGCATCCTCCTCCTCCTCCTCAGCATCCTCAGCATCCTCCTCCTCCTCAGCATCTTCCTCCTCCTCCTCAGCATCCTCAGCATTCTCCTCCTCCNGGCCCCTTCCCAGGGTGTGGCTCCAGGGAGAGCATGGGCAGGGCCGGGATGTCCCAGCAGAGTCGGGATGTCCCCGCAGAGCCGGGATGTCCCAGCAGAGTTGGGATGTTCCCAGCAGAGTCGGGATGTTCCCAGCAGAGTCGGGATGTTCCCAGCAGAGTCGGGACGTCCCCGCAGGGCTGGGATGTCCCAGCAGATTCGTGATGTTCCCAACAGAGCCGGGATGTCCCCATGTCCCTCTGCAATCCAGGGACACCGCCACCCTCCCTGGGTCCTGCAGGAATTATCGCTGTTCGCTCCCCCTCTGCCATTTCACCTCCCACTCATGGAGAGCAGCTGATCCTCCTTGCCCCCCAAACGCTCACGGAATCGTCATTGGTTTAATGATTGTCATGGGAGCAAAGAAAAAGGGGGGAAATGGGGCAAATTGGCAGAGCCACAGCCCTGAGGCTGCTCCCCTGCAGCAGCAGCACGGGGAGGTACAGCAGGGACAAACACCGGGGTTTGTTTTGTCAGGGGTGGGAAGGCAGGGGGGGAGCTCCATCCTACAGTGGGGACCTCGATCCCATAATGGGGAACCCGATCCTACAATGGGGAACTCCATCCTACAGTGGGGAACCAGATCCTACAATGGGGAACCCCATCCTACAGTGGGGAACCCGATCCTACAATGGGGAACTCCATCCTGCAATGGGGACCTCGATCCCACAATGGGGAACTCCATCCTACAGTGGGGAACCAGATCCTACAATGGGGAACTCCATCCTACAGTGGGGAACCCGATCCTACAATGGGGAACTCCATCCTACAATGGGGACCTGGATCCCACAGTGGGAACTGGACTCCTCCCAGTCCTGCTGCAGCTCCTGCAGCCTGGGCATGGTGAGGAGCAGCGTTGGTGCCCACAGGCTGTGCCATGTGTCACTGCTTGGGAAAGGTGTCAGGAGTGAGGGAGAAGGGCCCCAAGGATGCAACAAAACCCACTCTTGATTTTCCATCTGTTCCCATCCTACCTCTCTGTTCCTTATTTAACACCTCCCTCCTGACTCTTGTTGATTTGGGGTGTAAATGGACTTTTTTCTCACCCCCATCCCATTTTACCTGGCTCCTTCTCTCATTAAAACCCAAACCACCTTCCCTGGGACAAAACTCCCACGGACATCCCGATCCTCTTGCCGCAGCATTTTTGGCTCCTTGGGGCGAGTTTTGTGTGGCATAAAAACACAAAGTGCAGCTCTCGGTGTGAGGCCTGGAGGTGCTAAAAGCCCGTTTTTCCCTCTGGAAGTTGGGGCACAGCAGGAATTGCTGATGGGAAAGGGAAAAGGGGCCCTTTGCAGCCCTTCCCTGGCTGGCAGCAGTTCTGCTGCTGGCCAAAGGCGGCTGGATCACCGGAGCTCCTCCTTTCTGCGGGACTCTCCTCCTCTCTCCCTCCCTTCTCCCTTCCCTTTCGAGCTGGTGCAGCGTTGAACTTTTGCCAGGAGCTGGACCTGCTGCAGGAGCAGCAGCAGCAGCAGCTTTCCGGAGGGAGGAGGGAGCGGGCGGGTGGAGTAAATGCTCTCCCCGGGCTCACACAACCCCTTCTCCCCCAGCCTCAGGACACTCACAAACCCGAGTCCCACCAATTCGTTCGGGAAAAGCGGAGGGCACTGCCAGGGGTTCCTGCGGGAGAGCTTCCCCTTCTTTTCCCCTGGGAAAAGGCCAAATCCCTCTTTCCCCCGTCCCGTCCTCCCTGAGGATGCAGAGACGCTCCTGCCCTGCGGCTGCCCCTGCCCCTGGCGCTCTCCTGGAGCTCCTGCAGGAGGTTTTCCCCTCAAAAAGCCAGGCAGGAGTTTCTCTCTGCCCTCCCTCATCCCCCAGATCGCAGCCGGGGGGAGAATTCCCCGAAGGCGGCGCTGGAGGAGCCCCAAATTCCCGCAGGTTTTCCTCAGGGACCTGCAAATCCAGGATTTTAACCCTTTCTGCATCCTGGTCCTTTGCCCTCCCACAGCGTCTCCCAGCTCCCTGTGGGCTGCTCCAGGCCTCACAAGCTCCCCAGGGGTGATTTGGGTCAGAAGAGAGGGATGGCAACTCCAGGTTTGGACACTCCTGCCCAGCCCAAATGAAATCTGCAGGAGGTTTTTGGTTGTGGGGTTTTGGGGTTTTTTTTTCCTTTTTTCGTCCTCTGAGCTCAGGACAGCCTCTTGTTTTATTCAGCAGCTGCATTTCTGTCAGGAATAACTCCTCCCTTCCCCTTGGCTCACCCCCAGCTCTTCCACATGCACACACCAGGAGGAAACAGCCCCAAAATCCACCTGCACCGGCCTGTGGCTGGGCCTTTGCTCCCTCCTGGCTGTGGAGGAGCTGCCAAAACACCTCCTCCTCCTGCAGCCAGACCTGCAGACTCGGGGCATCCAGCCAGCTTCGCTTGGAACAAATGTTCAGGTGTTCCCAAAATTAAAGGTGATTTTAGTGCCAGGAACAGCCCAGGTTTGTGGCACTCGTGTGCTTGGGTTAGTGGGGAGCAGCACTGCCACACTCCCAAATCCATAAATGTGGCAGAAGGAGCATCACGGACTCAGAGAGGAAATTTTCCCTTTTTCTCTCTTCACCTGCGTGCTCAAAAGAGAAAGGGAGATGGAAAACAATTTGCAAAAAAGCAAGCCCCCAAAAGTATTAAAGAAATTGCTTTCCATGATTTGCATAAAAAACAAAGCATCTTTTTCCTGAAATCTAAACATTTACCTTGAAATCCTAAAAAAAAAAAGCAATTTTGAAATCTTTTTCCCCAGTACTTCAAAACTGCAGCTTGGATAAAATCTTCTCTTCTGGAGCCCATTTCCCCTCAGGATGACAAACCTGAAGTGCCACCCCCGTGGTTTATTGTTATTGCCACACGTTGTGGAGCCACGTCAGTCACGGGGAGACTGCAAAGGGACAAATTCCCTGAGCAAACCTGCAGGGGAATTAGGGAAACAAAAGCTGGGGAGGGGAAATGTTTCACCAGAAAACTGAGACAGCAAAGCTGCTGCTTTCCAGAGCGACTGAGAAGGGGCGTGAGGAGTGACTGACTCGCCCAAAGTCTGCCTTGGGTCAGTTTTTGGGGTGTCTATGGGCTGAAATCGGCTTTTCTCAGGGCATGAGAGGTCTCCTCAGCCTCTGAACACCGAGGAAACCTTTCCCAAAACCAGGCAGGATTTTCCTCTAACACAGTCAGCTCATGACCCACCCCAGCCCTTCTGAGGTGTCACAGAGAGATGCAAACCTCTCCTTCTCAAGAACACAGAGCTTCAGGTGTTTTGTCCTCTACCAACTGCAGCATTTGTCAAAAAATTGCACAGAGAAAAAGATACAAAAATATTTCCCTCAAAAAAAAAATAATTGCAAAGATTCAAACCAGCAACTCCTCATCTTCACTTATCAGTAGTGCCAATAAAACCCCTGTAACCTCTGCTGGGAGAGCCTCTCATCCAGGCTGGGTAATTTATAATTTAATCTCTGCCTCAGAGTGGTGCAAAGCTCTTCTCTCTCCAGGAGGAGAAGTGCCAGGGATGAAACAGCTGAAATGGAGATGAGTATTTGCAGACCTCTGCAAAGCTCTCAATTAAGTGATGCTATTAAAATAAACCCAGAGTGATGGAGGTGATTCCACCCCACAGAAATCCTGGATTCCCATCCCTGAGGACACCCCCAGGACTGCGGGGAGGGCTGGGGTGGGAGCTGAGCTGCTTTACCTGCAGAATTCAGGGATGTTTTATTCCCAGACTGCAGAGCTGAGCACATTCAGCTGCCTTGAACCACCTCACTGCAGCAGAGCTCTCCCAGCTTTATTTCTCCCTGGAATCTGTGTTTTATGGGCGGCAGACTCGTGCCAGACTGGGAAATAAAAGGGATTTTTTACATCTTCCCAAGAAATGCTTTGCACTTGTGCATGTGGGGAGATGATTCACTCACTCCGGGCTGGCCTTGTGAGCACCCCACGATTTTATTGGATTTTATTGCTGCCTCTGCAGCAAGGGGAAAAAATATCCTAAAGATTGAAATGACTGAATTCTAGGGAAAGTATTCCTCAGCTGTTCATCCCCTTTGTGTGACCAAAGGAATTCTCTGCTTCAGCTCCCTGAGGATAAAACCACAACTCTAAAACATCTCTGCTTTTTAATTGTCCCTGCTGCCCACAAATAAATGCTCTTTTGGATCCAGGTTTTTATCTTTATTTTCATTCACGCAGGAAAATTTTGGGAAGGAAATGGAGTGTCTGGCTGCATTATGAGCCTTCATGTGCTCTCAGCTGTGTTGTAAGTGCAGTTTTCTCTTTTTGCTCTGTCACCAGCACGACTCACTTCAGCTGGCACAGCAAAAATGGGAAAATAGGGAAATGTTCCACTGCTTCCCTCTGGATATTGCTGCTGCTGTGAGGATCCAGCTCCCAAAGCATGAGGGATATTAAATTTCTCCTGTTGAACCAGCTGTACTCCTTCAAGCACGTTCCTTCAGCACCCAGCCCTCAACCAACAGCACAAAAATAGAATTATTGTTGGAGAACACTTAAATCTTTGCAGCAGGGATGGGGCTGGTTCCCAGAGCAGCTTTTTAGGGCAAAGCAAAGCTCAGCTCAACTGAGATCAGCAGGTGGCCTCAAGTGGGGGACTCCAGTGAGGCCTAAAGTCAGGCCCAGCTTAAACCCAGCTCCGGGGGCTGTTGGGTCCAACCCTGGCTCCTCACATGGGCAGAAACCCAATTAAAGCAATGAGACTTTGCAAATTAATGGATTATCTCCTTCCAAATGGGCTGGGAGGGCTTTTTTCAGGAGTTTTGTTTGTCTGGAGAAGCCGTCCCATCCCCAGGGAGCGCCCAAGGCCAGGCTGGAGCGACCTGGTCCAGAGGAAGGTGCCCTGCCCTTGGAAAAAGGGTGGAAAAAGATGTTTTATAAGGTCCTTTACACCCAAACCACTCCAAGATTTGGCCCCACACCTTCTCACTTGATGTTAAATTGTCGGAACCAAGCACAGAACATCCATTTAATTGATTCTGGGAGATAAAAACCAACCCCGGGATCCGCCATCAGACGTTGCGGCCTAGTTTGGAGGCCTGATCCAACAAGTAAACAAAGCTAATTAATGAATCTTCTAATTAAGAGTTCCCTGATAGAGCTCAGATGAAAGAATTGGCTGCCTGCTTGCTTCAGCTCCTGTAATCAAGAGACAGAACACACTCAAAGTGAGCAAATTGCTGCTACTGTGTGCAGAAATTGCTGTAAATAATAATAAAATCATGAAAGCTGCCCAGGCACTTGCTATATCTGGCACCAACAAAGCAAATAGTGGTTCAAAGGCAAGAAATTAAAGACTTATTTGCATTTCTTCTGAGTCTCCCAGAGACTAGTTCAGTCCTTTCAGACAAAATTCTGCTTTGGTTTGGAAATTTCTGTGGGTGCTGCCTCATATTAAAAGGACTGCTTGGAATATAGGAAGAGGAATTCCTGAAATGTGAGATTTTGTTCCCGATTCATCAAAATAGATCAGAGCATTTTCTTCTCCCTGTTTTAATTCAACTCATCCAGACACTTTGATATAATTTTAGATGAATGCATAAGATTCTGACATCAGAGCTGCTGGATGTTTTTAGCAGTGGGAGTGTCTGATTCCCCACTCCCTCAGAGCTGGGCTTTTATGAGGTAGAAATATTTTTTAAAAAGCAAAGCCAATTTTTTTGCCTTTTTTTTTTTTACTCAGGGCTGCTTGATTTCTGTGTAAACCCCAACAAAGCAGCCACAGCCCCTTCTGTGCTTCTGCAAGAAAAGCAGCAGCAGCAGCAGACAACGAAGGCTCCACCCAAAATGATCCTGTGGCAGTTTCTGATGGGGATTTCTTTGATTAAAAAAGAAAGAAAACAAAAAGGCAAACCCTGGGTGCATTCAGGGAATTTCTTGGTGCTCGGTGAGGCCCCAGCACAGGGCTCAGGGTTTTTTTCCTTGAGGAAATGCCAGTTGCAGGAGGGGATGTGTTATTTATGGATGCAGCAGAGGGAAAGCGACGAACGGGAATGTTTTGCCATGGAGCTGCTGCTTTTCCTTTGGAATCAGGGAATGGTTTGGGTTGGGAGGGACCTCAAAATTCATCCAGCATCACCCCTGCCGTGGACAGGGACAGTTCCCACTGTCCCAGACTGCTCCAACCTGGCCTTGGACATTTCCAGGGATGGGGCACAGCTGCCTTCTCATTTCTGCCGCATCCCTCAGAGTAATTTGCATTATTTAGGTCACCCAGGGAACGTTTTCAAGGGGTGAACCTGGGTTTGGGATTCTCTGCCTGCAGTGCTGGTGGCCTGGGGACACTCACACCCAGTTAAACCAGTAAGGGAGCAGCTTCAGCTCCATCAGGGGCCAAGGGGGACAATGCTGAGACAAGAGGCACAGGCCACTCCATCCTGGCTGGAGCCAGCCCTGCTTTATCCCCATCCTCTGCTCGCAATATTGATTTTTCTGACAGTAACACACATCCAGGGGCCCGATGATCCTCTGCATTATGGCAGAAGGCAACAAAAGGGCCACAAAGGGAATGATGGAATCTCCCCTGTGCCTGGAAATGCAAGTTTGGGAAGTGGGATGCCTTCAGGAGTGGCTTTATTTTTCCTTGCAGTGCCAAATTCCATCCTCACCCTGAGGCCCACAGAGGTTCCCCACTGCAGGCTCTGTCACCAACAGGACTCGCTTCAGCTGGCACAGCAAAAACGGGAAAATAGGGAAATATTCCACTGCTTCCCTCTGGATATTGCCGCTGCTGGGAGGATCCAACTCCCAAAACATGAGGGATATTAAATTTCTCCTGTTGAACCAGCTGCACTCGTCCTCCTCCTCATCCTCCTGGCACACAGAAGAGGGTTTTCCACTGAAAAAGAAAAAAAGTGAGAAGGAATATTAACTGCCTGCAGGTACAAGGCTTGTTTTGCTGGGATCTGAAGCGCCGTGGTTTTTACAAGATGAGGTACATTCCTTTATTAATACATGGCATAATAAATGACAGCATTAATAATTCAACCTTGTGCTCAGGTTGCTGTGGGGCAGATTAGCATAAATCCATCGGCACGAAACGAGGTATTTCAGCTTGCAGGAGCCGAGCATCCCAGAAAAAAATCAGCTCCCTGAATCCCTGACCAACCTGCTGGGAATCCTCCTCTCTCCAGCGTCTCTAGTCCTCATTTCTCCCCCTTTCAAACCCAATCTCTGCTGAAGATAAAAGATTAGCACAGAAAACTCTGCCTGTGCTGCTCTCCTTGGCATGCCCTGAATAATGAATGGCTGCTCTGACATGCATGAATGCAGCCACCACCGGAATTTACAAAACAACCCGTGAATAAAAATCGAGGCAGGAGCCGGGCTTGCAGACCTGGCTGCTGAGAGCAGCTGCTCTGATCTCCAGGAGGACTCTGGAGATGTGCAGGATAAAGTCTCCCGGCAGCTCTGCTGGGCTGTGAGTGCCACTTGAGCCTTTGTGAGCTCTTGGTGCAGTTGGTTCCATCCAGAAGGAGCTCAGGTGAGCAGGGACTGCAGTTAGGACCTCGGAGAGGCCGGTGCCTTTCACAGCCCAATGATCCAATGTTTAAATACCCTGAAAGGTATGGAGAGGCTGTCACACAACAGGAGTGGGGTTGCTGGAAAACAGTGGGGAATGGATTAAATCCACCCTGCTCTGCCTTTCCTGAAAGGCTGCTGTTAAACAAATGTTTATTGGTGCCAGAAATACCCAATTGCCACTGGAATTACTGACAGGAACATTAATTCATACACGTTACTCAGTCCTTCCCCTTCCTTCGGGAAGCACCTCAGGATTTTTGTGGTATTTGTCTAATAAATGTCCCCCAATCTGCACCGACTTTAGTTCCTTCCTTGAGAAAACTTTGAAGAGTCTGTTTTGTGATATATTTGCCCTTCTGACTCCAAGAGGTGAATTCTCATTGTCTTTTTGAGTCCCCCATGCAGTCTGTGCTGAAAACATCTCTAATTTACCTCGGAGAAATCCCTCCTACATAAACACTGCTTTGTTTTAATCAACCAGTGGTAACAACCTGACCCAGAGGTGGCTGCAATGCAGCTGCCCAATTGAATCTCTGTATTAGCCAGATTAGACAAGGATAAATGTCCTGTGCCTCTGATCCGTGGCTCAGACAGACTTGGCTGCAGGGACTGAGAACCACCCTGTGTCTGCTGCTGCTTTTGTGTAAGGAAAGGACAAATAAACTCTGCCAGGCTCCCCCTGAGGTGCCCAAGGCCAGGTTGGACGGGGCTTGGAGCAGCCTGGGACAGTGGGAGGTGTCCCTGCCATGGCAGAGGCGGCACTGGGTGGGATTTAAGGTACCTCCCAACCCAAACCATTCCGGGATTCCATGATCCTGTAATTACCTGGTTATTGGGGACCACTTGTAACAAAGGACGTGGGGAGGATGCTGGGGCTCCAAGAGCACTCATGTCTTGTGGAAAATGCAAACTGAAGGCAAAAAAATACACTATTTATACATGTCTGGGGGTTCTGAGGTGCAGCCAGGGTGGGGTGTCCCCCAGGCTGAGCCTCACCCACACCCTGGGGCTTGCAGCACCTTCCCGAAGCTTCAGCCAGGGCGGCTGTGGAGGAGCAGAGTGGGGGTGTTAAACACAGCCTGGGCGGGTTGGGGGCTGCGGACAGACCTGAGGGGAGCTGGATCTGAAAGGGGCAGAGCTGGGCCCGAAGGGGGGCCGGGAGATGCCCCAGGAGGGCCCGAGGTGAGCCCAAGGAGGGCTGAGACACGGCTGAGATGGTGCGGCGGGGCCGAGCCGGGCGCATTCCAGAGCGGGCGGGTCACAGCGCCCCGAGCCCGCGGGGATCCCGGAGCTGTCCCGGCATCTTTTCACTGCTGTGACACCCGGAGCTGTCCCGGCATCTTTTCACTGCTGGAGTGCCCGGAGCTGTCCCGGCATCTTTTCACTGCTGTGACACCCGGAGCTGTCCCGGCATCCCTTCCCTGCTTGGGATGGCCGGAGCTGTCCCGGCATCTTTTCACTCCTGAAATGTCCAGAGCTGTCCAGGCATCCCTTCCCTGCTGTGACACCCGGAGCTGTCCCGGCATCTTTTCTCTGCTGTGACACCCGGAGCTCTCCAGGCATCCCTTCCCTGATGTGACACCCGGAGCTGTCCAGGCATCTTTTCCCTGCTGTGACACCCGGAGCTGCCCAAGCATCACCGGGGCGAGCTCCGGCCCGTGCCGCTCAGGGCATCACAGCAGTGAGGGAATGCCTGGACCGCTCCCGGTGTCACCTCCCGTCAGCGGCGCCCGGACCACTCCCGGTGTCACCTCCCCGCCGCGGTGTCGCCGCGCCCCGCCCCGTCCCCGCCCGGAGGCCGCTCCGCCCGCCCTCCCCGCGCATAAATATCGGGGTGCGGGCGGCGCCCGCCGCAGAGCAGCCGCCGGAGCCCCCCGCAGCCATGAGCTCGTACGGCTACGACCCGTTCTTCCCGTCCTACAAGCGGCGCTACGCGGACAGCCCGCGCATCCATGTGTCGGTGCGCAGCGGCGGCGGCGGCTTCGGCTCGGCGCGCTCCGCGTACTCCAGCCTGTCCGCGCCCGTGTCCTCCGTGTCCGTGCGCCGCAGCTACGCCACGTCCAGCGCCTCGGGCTCGCTGCTGCACTCGGTGGACAGCCTGGACCTGAGCCAGGTGGCCGCCATCAGCAACGACCTCAAGTCCATCCGCAGCCAGGAGCGAGCGCAGCTGCAGGACCTCAACGACCGCTTCGCCTGCTTCATCGAGCGCGTCCACGAGCTGGAGCAGCAGAACAAGGTGCTGGAGGCCGAGCTGCTGGTGCTGCGGCAGAAGCACGCCGAGCCCTCCCGCTTCCGAGCGCTGTACGAGCAGGAGATCCGCGAGCTGCGCTTGGCCGCGGAGGAGGCGACCAGCGAGAAGCAGGCGCTGCAGGGCGAGCGGGAGAGCCTGGAGGAGACGCTGCGGGGGCTCCAGGCTCGCTACGAGGAGGAGGTGCTGAGCCGGGAGGACGCGGAGGCGAGGCTGCTGGAGGTGCGCAAGGGCGCGGACGAGGCGGCGCTGGCGCGGGCGGAGCTGGAGAAACGCGTGGACAGCCTGCTGGACGAGCTGGCCTTCCTCAAGAAGGTGCACGAAGAGGAGCTGGCCGAGCTGCAGGCTCAGATCCAGTACGCTCACCTGTCCGTGGAGATGGACGTGTCGGCCAAGCCCGACCTGTCGGCAGCGCTGCGCGACATCCGAGCGCAGTACGAGAAGCTGGCGGCCCGCAACATGCAGAACGCCGAGGAGTGGTTCCGCAGCCGCTTCACCGTGCTCAGCGAGAGCGCCGCCAAGAACACGGACGCCGTGAGAGCCGCCAAGGACGAGGTGTCCGAGAGCCGCCGCCTGCTCAAGGCCAAGACGCTGGAGATCGAGGCCACCCGCGGCATGAACGAGGCGCTGGAGAAGCAGCTGCAGGAGCTGGAAGAGAAGCAGAGCGCCGACATCTCCGCGCTGCAGGTGAGGGGAGGGCGCTGGAAGGGGTCCCGCGGGGGAGGAGGGTCGGGGTCCCGCAGGGGAGGGGATGATGGGGTTTGAAGAGTTCTGCAGGTGAGGGGATGACAGAGTTTGAAGGGTTCTGCAGGTGAGGAGATGACGGGGTTTGAAGGGTTCTGCGGGTCGGGAGAAACTGGGGTTTGAAGGGCTCTGAACATGAGGGGATTTGGGGGTTTAAAGGGCTCTGAAGATCAGAGGGTGATGGGGTTTGAATGGCTCTGCAGGTCAGGAGATGTTGGAGTTTGAAGGGTTCTGCAGGTGAGGGGATGATGGGGTTTGAAGGGCTCTGAAGATGAGGGGATGATGGGGTTTGCAGAGTTCTGCAGGGGACAGGGGTCAGGTTTTACAGGGTTCTGCAGGTGAAGGGATGGACATCGGGGTTTGGAGGGTTCTGCAGGTGAAGGGATGGACATCGGGGTTTGGAGGATTCTGCAGGTGAAGAGGGGACAGGGTTTGAAGGGCTCTGCAGCTCAGGGTTCAGGGTTTGCTGAGCTCTGCAGGTGAGGGGACGGATGCTGGAGTTTGAAGGGTTCTGCAGGGGAGGGGAGTTGGGGTCTGCAGAGTCTCCCAGTTGAAGGGATCAGGTTTGCAGGGTGTTGTCAAGGACAAAGCTCCTGGTTTGTGCTGCGTCCGTGCTGCAGATAAGGAATCCTAAAATCACAGTGCAGGATGGCACAGAGCTACCAAAGCGGGATGTGGTGTGGAAACACAGACACAAATCAGGATCTGAATCACCCAAATCATCCCAGAGATGGGGACATTGATTCTGGCACTGCTCAGCTAAAATGTGAGGTGTTATAAAATCAGAATGCAAAACGCCCCTGGTAAAGCCCAATGTCATGTGTCCATGTACTGATACAGCCTAGACTATACCAAAAAATCATGGAATTATAGAATATCCCAAGTTGGAAGGGACCCAGAAGCATCACCAATGAATATCCTTAAGGTAAAACTAGAAAAAGCATGTAGAGGCTGAAATCAAAATAAAACAATGCACGAATTCCATGGATGCTTCAGCACTTGGCTACCAGAAAACTGAGCTCTGTGCGTGTTGAATAGGGCTGGAACAATGTGGAGTAGAAAACCTGCCAGGAAGGTGTTAAATGATGTTTTTTGGCAGAGGGTGGAGTGGGAACTGTGCACTTTCTGTCTGCTAGAGCAAGATGAAGTTAAAAGGATTGGAGAATTTCCTTGTGGTTATTGCTGGGCTTGAGAGGACGGGATTTTACGCTGTCAATATCGTTCCGTCCCAACAGGACACGATCAACAAACTGGAGAATGAGCTGAGGACCACAAAGAGCGAGATGGCTCGGTACCTGAAGGAATATCAGGACCTGCTCAATGTGAAAATGGCCCTGGACATCGAAATTGCAGCTTATAGGTATGGGGGGGGATGTTTGAATGAGCCAGAACTCAGAGCAGATCCCATTCTCTTCAGGAGAATTCGGGTTGTGGTTTCACAGATTTGTGGCTGGGTTTCAGCAGCTCCTCTCTGTGTGCACACTGAATTTTTAGCTTGGCAGTAAATGATCTCAGTTCTCCATCCTTAGAGATAAAAGTTCCTGTTCTGTACTCAGGGAAGAGATTTTGAATCAGTGGAATTCCTCAATACCAACAGCTCCTTTTCAAAATGGGAAATCCCTCCAATGCCCTCAAGAACAGGTTTTGGTGGTTTTTTTTCCTAACTTGTAAATCTACAAATTAAATCTTTTCCAGTAGAATTGCTGCTAAATAACTGTGACGTTTTGTCTCAGACGCTGAGAGATTTCGATGCTGGGAACAGGATTTCTGTGGAAGCCACAAGGGGGAATAGTGAGAGAGCAGCTCCAGACCTTGTCTGACAGCTCAGCGGCGAATTGTTACGGCTGCACTGCTCTGTGCCAGCTGCAGGGTGCCAAAATGCATTTTACAGCTTCACCTGCCAGGGGTGAGAAGTTCTAGAGAGGTTTTCCTGTTCCTTCCAACGAGGAGAAGTATTAATTCACCCACAATGGACAAATCTGAAGAAATTATTCCGATTAAACAAGGTAGCACTGACACACAGATCAAAACTAACCCTTAATTAATAACCACATAATCAGTCTGCAGGGCTGCTGGCTGTGAACCCGATATTTCCTGAGCCTGAGCTCTTCCCAAGGAAAACTTTTCAACAGTTTTTCTTTTTTCCCAAACCAACCTTGTGTAAACAATATTCCTTTCCCATGCAGCAGGTGTTGTTGCTGTTTGCGTCCCTCAGCCCATGGCAGAGGTGTCAGTCCCATGGAGCAATAACGTGACTTTTAGCCCAGCAATAAAAGGGCTGAATGAATTGTAAATAAACCTTCTGATTTCTGCCGCCCCCTGACTGGAGTCAGCACTCTCCAGGCTGACAGGAGAGGACACAGCCTCAGGCTGCATCAAGGGAAATACAGGTTGGATATTAGGAAGGAGTTTTTCACACAAAGAGTGATTAAAACTGGAATAGTCTGCCCGGGGAGGGGGTGGAGTCACCGTCCCTGGATGGGTTTAAAGGAAAACTGGATGTGGCCCTCCATGCCGTGATCTAGTTGAGCTGTCAGGGCTGGCTTGGCCTCGATGATCTCGAAGGTCCCTTCCACCCAACACATTCCATGATCTTTATTCCATGTCCTATCGCGACAGCTGACAGCACAACTGTGATCGCCGGGGCTGGGAGTGTCCCAGCTTCAGGGACAGAAAGACGAGGCCACACCAGCAGCAGCTCAAGGGAACAAACTCTTTAATTCCAAAATCTGACTCCTTTATACATTTGTACAAAGGTCCAGAGCTTGGCCACCACAGGGGCCACCTCTCTAACCTGGATGGTGACATCACCATCAATCATCTCTTCTCTCAGAGGAGAAATATGTAAATATCTATTTTTACACACTTGTTTATGTCCCACTCTGTGGGAACCCACAGCACGGAAACAAAAGGCAGAAAGCTCAGGGCGACACACAACCAACTCCTTTTCTCCTCGATTTCATTCCTTCCCTTTCCCAGGAAACTTCTGGAAGGGGAGGAGACCCGGCTGAGCTTCACCAGCGTGGGCAGCATCACCAGCGGGTACAGCCAGAGCGGGGCCACCTTCGGCCGCTCGGCCTACGGCGGCCTCCAGGCCAGCTCCTACCTGATGACCACCCGCCCCTTCCCCACATACTACTCCAGCCACGTGCAGGAGGAGCAGATCGAGATCGAGGAAACCATCGAGGCCGCAAAGGCAGGAGAGGCCAAGGCGGCCCCGGCAGAGGAGGGCGAGGAGGAGGAGGAGAAGGAGGAAGGCGAGGAAGAAGCGGGGGAGGAGGCTGAAGAGGAAGAGGAAGGTACTTAAAGAGTTATTGTTGAATCCCTTTGATTTATTATTAAATTATCTATATTAAATTATTAAATTATTAAGTTATTAAATTAATAGTTTAATTTTATTATTTGTTATTTCCCGTTAAGCCCCAGTCATCCCAATGATTAAATCTAATGATTAAAGCTCTTTTCCTTTCCTACTCCCATGAGCCAAAGAATGGTGGGTATTTATTATTAAATTATATATCTATATATATATATATACACACACACATATAGAATTGTTAATTAATTTATTAAATTATTAAATTGTATTATTTGCTATTTCCCATTAAGCCCCAGCCATCCCAATGATTCAATCTAATGATTAAAGCTCTTTTCCTTTCCTACTCCCATGACCCAAAGGATGGTGGGTATTTATTATTAAATTTTATATATATATACACATATAGAATTGTTAATTAATTTATTAAATTATTAAATTATTAAATTGTATTATTTGTTATTTCCCGTTAAGCCCCAGCCATCCCAATGATTCAATCTAATGATTAAAGCTCTTTTCCTTTCCTACTCCCATGACCCAAAGGACGGTGGGTATTTATTATTAAATTATATATCTATAAAATTATTAAATCGTTTATTAATTTATTAAATTAATCATTAAATTTTATTATTTGTTGTTAAATCCCAGTCACCCCAATGATTAAATCTAATGATTAAAGCTCTTTTCCTTTCCGACTCCCATGAGCCAAAGGATGGTGGGGTTAAGAGCGTGGAATTCACCAGGGAAGTCTGAATATCGAATGGAAGACAAGTGTGGACCTGGTATTTTCAGAGCCAGCAATTCTCAGGCTCAGAAAACATCGGGTCCACATCAGGTGTTCGGAACAGGCAGATTTTAGGTTTCCAAAAACCCCAGTGACCACGTTCAGACCTTACAGACATCCTCAAAATGAAGGACCAAGGACATCCTGAGCTAAATGTGAATTCCCAGAGAGCGCCCCGAGGGAACGGGGACACGGGCTGATGTGTGGGGCTGGCAGGACTGAACATCCCTTCCCTGCAAGGCCTCGGTGGCCACTGAACACTGAGGGGTTCATTAACGCCAAGTTTAATTATAGCGAAATTAGAGCTGAAGTGCCAACTGCAGAGCAGCGAAAGATAATTCAAGTCTTTGGATGGGGCTTTGAGCAGAGCTGATATTTTTCAAGGCCGTCATTTGGGTTTTTTACGAGGTGTTTGACTCCCCCTGACACCCAGGGGAAATTGGTTGTGCGGTTGTGCTGCCAAAATCTCTGGGGTTGGGGGGGATTCCCACTGAACTGGGATCAGGAATTGGGCCCGGACCTGAAACACCTTTCTGCCCTTCAAAGGTGCTAAGGAGGAGTCGGAAGAAGCCAAAGAGGGCGAGGAAGAGGAAGGAGAAGGGGAAGAAACCGCAGCAGAAGAAGGGGAGGAGTCGCAGGAAGCTGCTGAAGAAGCTGCTGAGGAGGAGAAGGACGAGAAGGAGGAGAAAGAAGCAGCAGGGAAGGAGGAGAGCGAAGGCAAGAAGAAGCCTTGACCCGAGGGCAGCTCCCCATCACCACCAACGGCTGCCTGAGCCCCAGCTGCAGCCTCACCCCTTGAATCCAGTGACCACTGAGGTTCCAGTCCATGGTTGTGATGTTTTTCTCCCTGTGCAGAGTCTGAGTTTGCTTGCAGAGCACCCAAGGCTTGCTCCCCGAGCGCCGCATGGTTCCACGTACGAGTTTCAGGGCTTCTGTCTTCTCCTGGGTGACACAGAACCTTAACATTTAAAATGGGAGGGAAAAAAAAAATAATAAAACAAATAAACGATGGGAAATGGGAATGAAAGGTTACCTTTAAGTTGCATTTAAAAAATAATCCTGGAGACGGTGGGTGGGGGAAGTGATGGAGGCTTCATTAAGTACGTGCAATAAAGCAGTTAATAAAGTTCAGAAATGCTTACACGGATTCCTGGTGCGTGCCCTGAGTCGCTGATCCCTTCAAAGGTTGATAAAGGGGTTTGTCCCGCTCGTCTCGTGGATGAGAAGTGGGGAAAAAAAAAATCTCTTGGGGGTGTAAAATTTTATTTATTTATTAATTTTAAATTACGTTATATCAAAATACCCCGGGGTGTGGTGGTGGCTGGGATGGGTCTCGCTGGCTGAGGGAGCTCGCTCCTGAAAAAATGGGAATTTTATCAAACCAACACAGAAGGGAAAAGCAAATGTGGCGGTTAAATTGGGGCAGGAAGTTGTTCAGTGTCTGGGGCATCAGTGAGGAGAGGGAAGAACGACTGAGGGTGCAAAGAACATCTCCAAAAATCACATTAAAATCCAAAGATGAGGAGCGTTCAGAAGGATGGGGGAAGGAGCTGCCTCTCTCCCCCAGCTGCCCAACCCTCTCTGGGCTGCACAGGCTCATTTTCTTCTGAGAATTTCCCAGAAAGTTTAAAGCTTTTTAAAGTTTTGGCCGAGCTAAAAAAAAA
>VZDJ01000331.1:1028364-1054198 GCA_008694505.1 Cyanoderma ruficeps
AAAAAAAAAAAAAGGCACAAAAAAAGAGGAGCATCTCAACAGCAGCACAGCCTGGCAATTCCACAATTAAATGTGCTGTGCTCTGAGCCTGTCAATGCCCAATTACCGAAAGCTGATACAGAAAATTAAACCTTGTAAGGGCAAGCACTGGGCCAATGCTGCAAATCAAACCAGTTTCAAGAAACTGAACCCCTGGAAATTCGAGTTAAAACAGGCACTGATGGCTGCACTAAACTTTCCAGGAAGATTTGTCTGGGTGAATTTCTGCACAGGATTTTTGGGGTCACTTCTGATTTAATGCTCTGGTGATGGGGCATCACTTTATTCACATTAGTTCTCCTCAAAAGCTTTGTCCAGAGAGAAAGGAAATCTCTTTTTTATTCCAGTTTTAGGGGGTAGCAAAAGCATCTCCCTTTTCAGTGTTTAAAGGGTGGTAAAAAAGATTATGATAGATGGAATGAGCACTTAAAATTATTATTTTCTTCCGCATCCCCAAGAAAAGCAGCAAGAGGAATAAAAAGAAGCTTGCTCAAACCCTGCAGAAAAGCTCACAGAGTTCTAGTGTCATTTCCAATCTTTTCCCCCCTATTCCCCTGGGAGTTTGATGCTTTTTGAGAACCAGAAGGGAAAATAATTTTCGCTTTCTTCAACACCACCTCTTAAACATTTCCTCTTTACAGTTCTCTCCTGCTTCTCACGGAGGTTTTCCTCCCGGTGTTTGCGCAGAGCCGCTGTTACAATAAATGGCTTTTTTAGGAGATTTTTTAAATGGAATTCTTAGTAGATTTTATTTTCCCTCTCCGGGGCAGTGGTGAGGGGAACTGGGGAACTTTCAGGGAGAGTTTTCAGGGGGAATGGAGGGGAGCTGCTGCTGCTGCGGGGTGTGACAGCCCCAGCTCCCCCAGCAGACTCCTGGGGCTGCTGCTGCTGCCGGGAGATAAGAAACGAGAGCTGCTTCTCAGAAACGAGTTCTGGGAAACCCCCCCAGTGCTCCAGCAAGAACCGGGGCCTGGAACTCAGCTGGGAGGCAGGAGCTGCTCCTGAGGGGAAAAATCCTTCTCCAGCCCTGCTCAGAGCCCGTCAAAGGCAGAGCAGAGCTGGGGAGCTCGGCTGGAGAGGGCACTGACCAGGGCTGGAGGGACAGGGAGGAGGCTCAGATGGGATATTGGGAGGGAATTCTTTATTTAGAGGGTCTTGAGGGGCTGAGATGGGATTCCCAGAGGAGCTGGGGCTGCCCCTGGATCCCTGGAAGTGCCCAAGGCCCGGCTGGAGCAGCCTGGGACAGTGGGAGGTGTCAGGATTGGAACCAGATGGGCTTCAAGGTTCCTTCCAACCCAAACCATCCTGTGACTATCAATGGACAGACTATCAAACCCTGCCTTTCTCCAAACACTCTGAGCTCCTTTAGCTCTTCAAACCCCCAATTTTCATCCTCTTCCACCACTTTTTTTCCCCAAAACTTCTCCTTTTCCCTCAGCTCTTTGTGAAGCCAAGCTCCCTGTGCTTGGCTTCAAGGTCTCTCCCAACCCAAACCATCCCGTGACTATCAACAAATTCTCAAACCCTGCATTTCTCCAAACATTCTGAACTTCTTTAACTCTTCAAACCCCCAATTTTCATCCTCTTCCACCACTTTTTATTTTATTTTATTTTTTTGCCCACAAACTCCTCCTTTTTCCTCAGCCCTTTTGCATCCCCGCGTGCTTTGGGAAGCCGAGCTCCCTGTGTGCTCCAGAGCAGCGTCCCCGGAGCTGCTGCAGCTTCTCCTGCATCCCCTGCAGCCCTTCCCGGGCCGCTCCCGGAGCTCCGCGGGTTTATTTTTAATGCGCTGCAGCTTCTCCCGCATCCCCTGCAGCCCTTCCCGGGCCGCTCCCGGAGCTCCGCGGGTTTATTTTTAATGAGTTGCAGCTTCTCCTGCATCCCCTGCAGCCCTTCCCGGGCCGCTCCCGGCTCCGCGGGTTTATTTTTAATGCGCTGCAGCTCGGCAGGGCTGAGTCAGCGGCGGCAGGAGCTGCAGCAGGGCTGGGTCTGCGGTGACCCCCCGGGCCCGGAGGGAGGGAGGGAGGCCGGGCTGGCTTTGCGCTCCCGGCCGCTCCGGAGCTCCGGGATGGATCCCGCTGCCGGCACTCGCCTCACCTTGGAAAATCCGGGCGCTGCTTTTGACGCAATGCAGTAAAAGCTGGCAGAGGGAGGCTCGGGAGAAAACTTTTCGCCCGAGTTGCAGCTGCGAGTGAAGCCTGAAGTGTCCTGAAGGGGATTTTTTTTTTTTCCTGCGTTTTGGGCTTGTTTCAGGCTGAGGTGTCAGCCCAGGGAGGGGCTGGGTGGTTTCCCCGCGGTGCACACACATCCCCTCCCCTCACCTGTACACCCACATCCCCCAAATTCCTTCAGAGAGAAGGGAAATCTCTTTTTTTTATACGAGTTTTAAGGAGAGTACCAAAAATCTCCCTTTTCAGGGTTTAAAGCGTGATTAAAAAAAAAAAAATTAGGATGCGTGAAGTCAGCAACTTAAAATTGTGATTTTTTTCCACGTTCCCAAGAAAAGCAGCAAGGGAAAGAAAATGACTAATAACTTCTAATAACTAAATCATTAACGATTCATCATGTGCTGCCTTCCCGGATTAGTTCAGGGTCCTTTAATCCTGAAAAAGCAGGAATGAAGCCCACACGTGAGTGGGGAGAGCACAAACCCCGATGGCTGGAGAAAATTCTGGTGCCTGACTCAGCTCCTTGGCAAACGCATCCTGTTTGTGTTTTGTAACTCTTCCCGGTTTGTTCCCACCTGGAATTTTGTTCTGGGATGCTGAAAAATAACTGTGGCACCTCCACAAGCCAGCACAGGGAAAAATAAATCCTGGTTTAGAGCCCTCCCAGCTCCTGAAGCCACGGTGGTCTGAATGTTAAAAAAAAGATACTGAAATCTTCACTATCAATTCCTTTAATTATTATTTTTCCCTTCGTGGAATTTTTTTTTCATTATTATTATTGTTTAATGAATTTCTCTGTCTGAAAATAATTATTCCCTTCGCTGGTTCTGTGCAGTCTGGAGGAGTAATTGGTGCAGAACAGGCAAATAACATCCTATTTATGCCTCTCTGCCCGGGAATTGTGCTCTCCTTTGAAACTGTTTGATTGCAGATGTCAGTAGACAAAACCTCTTGGCGCCGTTAAATATTAATCAGCTCTTACAGTTTTATAAACATTTAGAAATGTGTTAACCACTCGCTTGTTCCTCTCAGGATCTGCCGGGAACGTCTGCAGTGGGAAATGGGATAAATTCACAAATTCAGCGTGTTGGAGCAGGGGGGAAATGCAGTTGTGGGTGATAACTGAGAGCTGTGAGATATTTGGGGTGAGGAAGGGGGGAAATGAGGATTTTGTGAAACACCTCGTGCCAAAACCCTCCAGGGAATGGAGGTGCCCTGGGGCTGGTGCAGCCCCTCGTCCCAGGAACTGCAATCCTGGGTTGCAAACAGGAGCAAACCCACACAAACCAGGATTTTGGGGTCCCTGGAGATGTGTCCCACCAGGAATGACGAGAAAGCAGCTGGAAAGGAATCCCAGCATGAAAAAGAGCCAGGCTGGGATCCCACCCGCACGTTTTAAACGTTCCTGAGTCTCCTGCTGGCACCAACATTTAACCCACGGGGCAAGGTGACCCTTCCTCTCCGTGCTGAAGATTCCCAACTTCCCCCCACGAGGGTTGGGGACGCTTCAATGGCTTCTGGGACTTATTTGGGAGCACACACATATAACCCCAAGTTGGCCTCTGGTTTAGTCGTGGCGTTCTTTGGAAAATTTCTTTAAATCCAAGGGGGAAAACACCTTCGGTTCTCCCAAACCTTTGGGGTTTTGACACGATTTGGTGCAGGCACCAAAAATAGGGGAGCGCTGAACTCCTTATTCCTAAAGGTAAAGTTATTTTTGTGTCACGCCCACACGTGACTACGGAGAAGCCGCCTTTTAATTTGCTAATTCTGCTCTAATGAACCATCCCTCGGCAGCCAGGCTGTGGAGCACAGATCCCCATCATTGATAAGCAGAGGGGGAAACATCCATTGCTTTGCTCCAAAAAATCCAGATGGATCTGAGAGCCTTATCTGCTGTGGGCTCCCCACCATTCCTCCAGTGAGGAACACGCTGAAGCCTTTCAATTAAAAACTCCTTGATCTCCAATTATTGATGGGGTGAAGAACTGAAGGCACGTGGAAATCCTAGATTTTGATCAGGCTCTCGATTAGGCACGAGATTTCAGGCCAGCCCGTGGCCTGAATCCAGGCTGGAAAATCATTTGCATTTCTCTGTGAGTTATGGGAGGTGGGGTGGCAGCTGCAATCTTCATTTTTCCTTTTGAAATGGGAAATAAACACAAAATTAATCCCATAATGACCGATTAATTCCCACACTGGAGTTGAGGCCTTTGTTTCATTTGTTTCCATTTATTTTTCCTTGTAGAGCAATTTTCGTTTGGCTTTGCTGTTAACAAAGCCGACCTGGGAGAGGCCAGGACTTGGGAGTGGAAATTATTGAATATTGGGGATGGAAACCACGGGAAATTACCAAAATTTGGGTTTGCAACCCTTGAGTTAATTTCTGAATTTTAGGATTTTGTGTTTAGAGGCAGATTGAACTTTTGATCCTTGGAGCCAGAGGATTAATAAGGAGGTTCCCATACGACTAAAGCAAGAGGGGGTGAAATCAGCAGAACCAAACCCACTTTGGGGACCTCGTGGTGCCTTGGCTGAGTTCCCCCAATGGGCTTTCGCTCAATGAAGTGACAAACTGGTGCCACAGGAGATGCCACACCCAGCTGTGGTTCATACAGCCTCTCTCCCCAGGAAAATCAAGGAATTATTTGGAGATTTCCAAATCGTTGGAGAAATTTTGGAAATTTTACACTTACAGCAGATTTTAACTTTTTTTTTTGGCTCAGCACAAGCAGGGTTGAGGGCTTAGAGACCTCCCCCTTCCTAAAAAAATAAAACAATTGCAACCCCTGCAAGCACCTCAAGGCCAGGCAGAGGTGTTCAATGGATTCCTCTAGAAATTTTGAGGTTTCCCTTATTTTCTTAATCCAGCCTTTGTGTTGTAAGAGGAAATTTGTCCGTTATACCCAATTCCCAAGGCACAGGACACCCTGAGCTGGATGGGACCTCCAAGAACCATCCAAGTCCAACTCCTAGAAAAAATGAGAACGCTGAGAAAGGAAAAAAAAAAACCACAACTAAAGCAATTTCCAACCCCTGAAACTTCATTCCCATTGAGGAGAGAGCAGCCAGCTCAGGGAAGGGTTTGAATTGGGGGGAAAAAAAACAAAAAAAAGTCACCAGAACAAGTGACGTTTTCGTATTGACCTTTATTGAGCAAGAACTGCTGTGACTGTTTTACATCAAACAACAAAAGGTTGCGTACTGTGCATGTCAACAAGGTTCTCCCAGGAGCAGAAGTCCACCCTAATTGCACCAGTGAGGTAAACATAATCAGTTATANTTTTTATTTTTTTTTTTTATTTATTTTAAGGCTAGGAGAGTTCTGGTTCTCACGAATACTCTATGACTGTTCTCGGTTTGGGTTTTTGGCTCAGTTGGCTCTTTGCATAATACATCTGAACTCGTTCCTCAGATCCGTCCCTCCAACAGCTCAGGAAATTCAAGGAAAGCTTCCTCTGCACATTTTTCGTCTCATGCACTAGTAGTAGTAGTAATTTTTAAATTTTTTTTTTTTTGGTTTTTTTTTTTTAACATCCCCAAGCTCTGTGGAGGGAGTACATCTTGAGCCTGCATGCATTCCCCCCCCCTTTTTCCCTATATTGCACGAAGAAAGTAAAATACTGTGTGTCTGGAGCCTCCGTGAGAGAACCCTTTCTGCTTTGAAGCCGTCACCCACATGCATTTTGCAGCTGTCTATGGCTTAACCTTTTGCACCGACCCAAGCTCTTGAGAACTGAATTTTTGAATTTTTTTTTAGCTACGGTTGGGTTTTACTCGCTCTCTTTAACCTCCTTTACTACGGCGTGTGAAGTGACCTTCTCCACCTTCTTGGTGGACACCAGCTTCTCCTCGAAGCTTTCTTCGTGCTCCTCCACCTTCTGAGTGACCGTCACCGACTTGGTGATGAACGTGGTGCCGCTGTCCCCGCCCTCCCCGGTGATTTTCTCCACTTTTTTGGTTACGACGATCTTCTCGGCCTTGTCGTCCACGGGGCTCACGTCGAGGCCGTTAGTGACCACCCCCTTGTCTTCCTCCTCCTTCTCTTTGGATTCCTCCTCCTTCTTCTCCTCCACCTCCCCGTTGACCGCGATGTCCTCTTTCCTGGACTCCTTCTCGGCCTCGGCGCTCACTTTGGTCACCTTGGTGACCGTGATGGTTTCCTCCACCACGGCCTTGGCGTCCTTACCTGGGGAGGGAGGTTTCTCGGGGGTCCTGGGCTTCTCGGGGGTCCTGGCCTTCTCGGGGGTCACGGGTTTCTCGGGGGTGCGTGGCTTCTCGGGGCTGGCCGGCTTCTCGGGGGAGCGCGCCTTGTCCGGCGGCGCCAGCTTCTCCAGGGTCACCGATTTCTCCGGGGCCTTCTCTGGGGTCACAGCTTTCTCTGGGGTGGCTGCCTTCTCTGGGGTGGCAGCCTTCTCTGGGGTCACGGCCTTCTCCGGGGTGGCCGGTTTCTCTGGGGAGGTGACCTTTGGTGTGGCAGGTTTCTCAGGAGATGCAGCTTTCTTCTCCTCCTCCTTGGCCGCCTTCTCCGCCTTCTGTTCCTTCGCCGCCTCTGCGGGTTTTTCCTTGGGGGCGGCCTTGGCCGGCTCTGTCACGGGGGATTTCGGGGGGGACTTCACGGGCGGAGTTTTCACCTTCTCTGCCTTTGCTGGGGCCTCTTCGGCTTTGCCCTTGGCCTCGGGCTTTTCCTCCTCTTCCTCAGCTTCCTCCCCTTCTTCCTTTTCCTCAATTTCTTCTTTTTCAGAGCCGCCTTCTTCCGCGGCGTCGGATTTTGCAGCTTCTTCTTCCTCCTCCGCTTCCTCTTCCTCCTTCTCTTCCTCCTCAGCTTCTTGTTCTGCGGGAGCCTTCTCGGAAACTTCCTCCTCTGCAGCTTCTTCTGCTTTTTCTTCCTCCTGTTCCTCTTGCTGGGCCTTGGCTGCCATTTCTTCCGCGATGGCCGCCAGGGCATCTTCCATCTCCGACTTTTCGTCCTCCACCTTCGTCTCTTCGATGATTTCTTCTACAAACTTGTGCTGGACCTTCAGCTTTGGCGGTTCGATTTTCGTTTTCTGGATTTTGGTGGATGCTATTGTGACGGATGGTTGTCTGTGTGTGAATATGGGACCGGTGATGCTTCCAGAGAAGGCACTGAATCTTGTCTCTTCACCCTCCAGCAGCTTCCTAAGGGAACCGGGAGGAGAGAGAAAAAAAAGAAAAATGAGCATTAAAAAAGAACAAAATAAGGGACAGCTAATTGGAATAATTGTGGCTGTCCCATCCTTGGAAGTGCCCAAGGGCAGGATGGACGGGGCTTGGAGCAGCCTGGGATGGTGGAAGGTGTTTTAGGACGGGCTTTAAGGTCTCTTCCAACCCCCACCCCATTCCAGGATCCTGCAACATTTCCCTGCTGTTCCATCCCCCTGCCAGCAGGACGGACCCAGTTTGCTGCGGAATGTGCTGGAACCGACCGGGATCACCCACTGCTCACAGCCCCAGCCCAGCTCTCCTTGAACCCACCCTGGCAAAACTCACATTCGGCGGGTTTCAGCTCGGCTTTGCCCACGGCAAGCGTGACACCTTCAGTAATCAGTTAAAATTCATCATTACTGTCACAAAACTTCATTATGGCACAAATCAGCCGGGATTAGGACTAACTAACTAATTTCTCAGGATTCATTACGACTTAGGCAAACAGAACCTGACACGGCCAACAGACCCAAATCAAATATTGTGTCTGAGACAGTCATGGCTGATTAGAGCACACGTTCTAATTTAATGATTTGGGCATCCGCCTTTTCTTTGTGGGAATAAGAGAACTGGAGGCTTCAGCTGACTTTGGCACAGCCAGCTGCAGCCCCTGGGGTGTCTGAACAACCTCAGGAATTTCAACAGATCTGGAGACCGGGGGGGGGGTGGGGGGGGGGGTGGTTTTTGGGTTGCTTTTTACTTTTCTTCTGTTCAAACGTTTTTTTTCATCTCAGCCTGTGACCCAAAAAAATCAGGAGCTCTCCAGTGAGAGTTCTGAAGATATACAGAGGAGACTAAAAAAACCTGCCAGGTGATGGCAACAGCAAGCGACGCTCAGCTCCAGATTAGAGCAGACGCCTCTGAAGGAAAGTTGAGCAAGAAAAGCAAAAAGTGTTTGTGACAGGCGGCTCGGCGCTCGCTGCCTCAAACCGCCGTCAGGCGAATTGAGCTGTCTCTCTGCCGGGCGATGAAAGGGAGCTCTGGTGACAAGCCCTGCACGCCCGGCATCCGCACAGCAGACGGGGGGGGGTTAAAAATAACCTCGCGTCTCTCGCTGCATCCCCTGCCCGTGCGGCCAAGGGCGGAATGCGGCACGGGAGCCGCCGCACTGAGTCACGCTGTGCCTGTGCCGTGCCCGCGGGGCTGGCCCGCAGCTCTGCCGCTCATTAGCCGCTCCCTAATGACCTTCCGGGCTGGCTAATGGCTGCAGTGAGGCAGCCGAGCTCTCCTTTTACCCGTGTGGGCCGCATGCAGATGTTTCTTAGCTGTGGCAAAGCTTCCCGAGCCGGCAGCATCCGCAGCGCTATTAATATTCCGGACGTGTCTGCAAAGAGCCCACCGTACCTGTATGCAGCAATTTCGATGTCCAGGGCCATCTTGACATTGAGGAGGTCCTGGTACTCCCGCAAGTGACGAGCCATTTCCCACTTCGTCCCCCTGAGCTCGTTTTCCAGCTGGTGAATCGTGTCCTGCAAGGGAGAAGCAAAAAAAAAAAAAACCACAAAAAACCCCTGTGACACGGAGACGGGCCGAACTTGTCCGAGAGGACTTTTAGAAACTCTTCCCGCCGCTCGGGGGGAGGCAGGGCCGGCTTCAGAGCGGGACCCACCCGCTCCCACCGCCCTCCGCAGCATCGTCCCCCCGCCTCCCGCATCCCTGCATCATCCCTCGCTGCGGAGCCGGCTCCGGGCACCTCCGGCACCCACAGCCGGCTCCGGGCGCCTCCCGCACCCACAGCCGGCTCCGGGCGCCTCCCGCATCCAGAACCGGCTCCGGGCACCTCCCGCATCCACAGCCGGCTCCGGGCACCTCCCGCATCCCTCCCGCATCCACAGCCGGCTCCGGGCGCCTCCCGCATCCACAGCCAGCTCCGGGCGCCTCCCGCATCCCTCCCGCCGGAACCGGCTCCGGGCGCCTCCCGCATTTCCTCTTTCCCAGAGCCGGCACCTCCCGCATTTCCTCCTCCCGCGCCCTTCTCCCCGGAGCCGGCTCCGGGCATCCCCCCGCCTCCCCGCCGGGCTCGGGACGGCCCCTCGCCGCCTCCCCGGTACCTGATAGGTGCTGAGGTCGTTATTGTGACGCTCCTCGATGTCGCTGAGCTGCCTCTCCAGCGACTCCTTGGTGCCGCGCACCGACTCGAGCTCGATGCTCTTGGACTGGAGCTGCCGGCGGTACTCGGCGATCTCCTCCTTGGCGGAGCGGATCGCCTCCTTGTTCTGCTCGGCCGCCTCGGTGAGCTTGGCGTAGCGGCACTTGAACCACTCCTCGGCCTGGTGCATGTTGTGGTCGGACTGGCACTCGAGCTGGGCGCGGATCTCCTTCAGCGCCGTCGTCAGGTCCGTCTTCAGGTAGTCCTTCCTCTCCACGGTGGCGTGCGACGCCTGCAGCTGCGCCAGCAGCTCGGCCACCTCCTCCTCGTGGTTGCCCCTGAGGAAGGCCACCTCGTCCTGCAGCGACTGCACCTTCTTGTCCAGCTCGGCGCGCATCAGCGAGGCCTCCTCCATCTCCTTGCGCAGGGCGCGGATGGTCGCCTCCGTCTCGTCGCGGAGCCGCGCCTCATCCTCGAAGCGCTCCCGCAGGCGCTGGATGTCCTCCTCGATGTGCTCCGAGTCCAGCTGGATCTGCGCCTTCTCGTGGCTCACCTGCTCCAGCGCCCCGCGCAGCTCCCGCAGCTCCTGCTCGTAGGCGTCGCTCAGCTGCGCCCGCCCGGCGTGTTTCTGCCGCAGCGCCGCCAGCTCCGCCTCGATCTCCTTGTTCTGCTGCTCCAGGTAATGCACCTTCTCGATGTAGCCGGCGAAGCGGTCGTTGAGCCCCTGCAGCTGCTCCTTCTCGTTGGAGCGGCTCAGCTTGAGCTCGGCCGCGCCGTTGAGCAGCGAGGACTGGCTCACGTCCAGGCTCTCGGCCGAGCTCAGCACCGTGGAGCCGTAGGCGGCGCGGGGGCCGCCCAGGTTGGAGCGCTTGTAGGAGGAGGACACGGTGCTGCCCGAGCCCCGAGACCACGACTGCGAGCGGAAGCCGCTGGACGGGGACGCGCTGGCGCGGCTGTAGGTGGCCCGGGTCTCGGTCACCCTGCGGTACGAGGGGTTGCCCAAGGGCTCCATGGTGTAGCTCATGGTGGGGGCGCTGGGGGCGGCGGTGCGGGGCTGCTCCGGCCGCCGCCGCCCCTTTTATAGCCCCGCCGGGCGGCTGCGGGACGGCCCCGCACGCGTGTTGGGGGGCGGCTCCCCCCGGCCCGCCCCGCGCCCCGCCCCGGCTCCCCCTTCCTTCCTTCCCTTCCTTCCTTCCTTCCTTCTCCTGCCGTCCCTCGCCCGGTCCCGGCTGTCCCTGCCCGGCCCCGGCACCTCCCCGGGGCCCCTTCCCCGCTCCCCTTCCCCCGGCCGGCCTCGCTGCCCGCGCCCTCCTCCCCGCTGCCCACCCACTCCCCCGGGGCTCCGCCGCCCCCCCGGCTCTCCTTTNCTCCCATCCCTTTTTTCACTCTTGTCCCTCTTTTCCTGTCTCTCCTCTGTTCCCGCAGCGCCCCGGGCAGAGCGGAGCGCGGTGCGGGCCCCGGGGATGCGGAGCCGGGTAGGGCCGAGAACGGGGAACCGGGATCCGGGAATTGGGACCGGCGGCTCCATCACCACGGACAGCTCCGGCCGGGCCGGCCCGGGGCTGCGGGACCGGCCTGGGGAGGGGGCTCGGGGGGCGGTTCAGAGGGCAGAGAGACCCTTGGGTGGGTGGGGAGGGTCCTTCCCCCGCTGTCCCCGCGTTGTCCCCTCCTGTCCCCGGGCGGGGTCTGGCTGTGAAGGTCGCAGCGGGCGGGGGAGGCGGGCGCTGCCCGGGGCTCTGCGGCACCGAGCGCTGCCCGCACCGGCCCCGGGGGCTCTGCGGGAGGAGCGGGGGGAGCCCCGGGAGCAGCCGGGCACTCAGCAAGAGTTTGGGAGACCCCCCCGGCATCCCAAACCTTTCCTCTGGGTTCTTTTCTTCCTCTCTTTTTTTTCCTTCTTTTCCTTTCTCTTTCCCCTCCCACCCGCCCGCTTTGATCCAACGCGTGGTGCATTGCTCAGAATGAACAATAAATTGTTTGAAACCTCCTTAGAAATTACGTTTATGGGGGGAAATAGACTTTGTATGGGCTGCATGACGGTGCCTGGCTGCCACCCAGGCTCCCAACTCCTCCTGGAGGGATTACAGCTGCGGAGGAAATGGATTAGTGAACTGCAAAGAGAAAAAAAAATAAAACAAACAACCCCCCAAAAAACCCCAAAACTGCTGGTGCTAGAAAAAAAATCCCTGCCACAGCTCGCATGGAAAAGAGGAGGGACGCTGAGGGAGGAGAGTTAACTCCTCGCCCAGGAGGTGCAGAGAAGGCTCTGCCCGTGCCCACAGCCTGAATTTTGGAGCCGACGATCCGGTGAAAAGACAAAACCCTCCTCAGAAACCTCCCGGGTGCTCCAGCCCCGCCAGTTCCCGCTGGGATCCGCGCGTGGCCGGGCAGATTTGGGGGAATCGGGAGGTTAAACTTTGCCGGGCAGAGTTGGGGGAATCGGGAGGTTAAACTTTGCCGGGCAGAGTTGGGGGAATCGGGAGGTTAAACTTTGCCGAGCACATGGAGCCTGGCACCTCCCCGGCTCATTAATATGACGCTGTCATAGGACTGCAGCACTGCAGTCAGAGCACAGCCCGGGCTTCTGCTCCCCAAAAACAGCCCCAGCCTCTGCTTCGCCCCCTGACCCGCACATCATCCACGCAGGACAAGGATTTTCATGCCGATGGACGGATTCTAATCCTGCTCCGTTAATTTTACTGAAAGTTTCTGCCGCAGGCACAACCCCCCCTCCCCTCCCCGGGTGCTGTTGGGAGCCAAAATAAAATTGGAATAAAATTACTGCCTGTCAGGGCGTTGCATTTTGTTTCTTTTTAGGGTCAAAGGTATTTTATGATCTGGTTTATTAATGTATTTGTTTTTTTTTTTCCCCCACCTGGGAAGGGAGGAGCAGATCCTGGTTTTATCCATCAGGAAAACTCACTGGATGAGGAGGAAACACAGAGTTAACAGAGGTGCCAGGGAGCTTTTATTGTCCTTTTAATCTCCTGAAAACAAGGACTGGCAGATGGAACTTTGCAATGAAACTCCCTCTCATTAAATACCTCGGCGTTTGAAATCCATTTATGCGAAATAAATTGTTGCTTTGTAATCAAGCGGGGCTGGGTTTGATTTATTTATTCAATAGCGATACCAAGCCATGCAAAGTTTTATGGAACACGATGCATCTCATGCATATCTATGGATTGCTTTAAAAATCAGGATCTTTAGAAGGGAAGGAGCTGGCATTCACAGAGGTGTTTAGTGCAGGAATCCTGAGATAAAAATTCATTGTTTTAATTGAAGCCAGAGCCCTGCAATGTGATTTTTCTGCTCTCTAATCAGATGCGGGGGGACGAGGCTCCTGCTACATTATCCTGGAGGTGGTTTGAAGGTTAAAGTGAGTCAGGGAAATCAGTCTGAGATGTTCCCTCTTTTCTGATGAGTAATTAATCCCTTTTCCCTTTCCGCCCAGCCCCGCTCTGGAGGTTTTGAAACGCAGGCTGACATTTCTGCTTAAGGAGAGCTGGTTTTGCCTCAAAGTTGAGCAGCCCAGAGCTTTTACTCGGGAGCAAAAAGCTGATGGCTCAGGACTGAGGCAGGAGGAGGGGAGGGAGGGGCACTCCCATGGAAAGGGAGAGCAGCAGCATCGATTTTAATCTCGATTTTGCACTATTGACAGGCCTGCAGTGAGGGCAGGCTGAGACCGAGTCCTGCAGCTCCCTTAAAAAAATAAGAAAGAGAAAGAAAACACAGAAGGTGGAGTAGCACAACAGCCTGGCTGCTCCCAGAGAAAGGAGATCAAAGTATAAGCGATGATAATGATTTGAATATTTTAAGAGAATATGGAATCAGAGGGGCAGAATAAAAGGGGGTTTGGGTTTTTTATGTTGTAGAGAGGCAGCAGGATGGGGACACTGGACAGGTCGTGCAACATGGCTGGAACCATCACAGATTATTTATCACCTTAAAGGCGGTTTGGCCTGGACAGTTTTTAATATAAAGCCTGGTTTAAGTTTGTTTATTAAGTTTGAAGTTTGTCTTGGCCAGTTTTTAATATAAAGCCTGGTTTGTTTGTTAAGTTTAAGGTTTGCCTTGGTCAGTTTTTAATACAAAACCTGGTTTAAGTTTGCTTGTTAAGTTTAAGGTTTGCCTTGGTCAGTTTTTCATATAAAGCCTGGTTTAAGTTTGTTTGTTAAGTTTAAAGTTTGTCTTGGCCAGTTTTTAATATAAAGCCTGGTTTGTTTGTTAAGTTTAAGGTTATTGTTGGTCAGTTTTTAATACAAAACCTGGTTTAAGTTTGTTTGTTAAGTTTAAGGTTTGTCTTGGTCAGTTTTTAATATAAAGCCTGGTTTGAGTTTAAGCAATTCAAGCCTAAATAGATCTTAATAATTCCCATGCAAGGAGGTCAAACAGTGACATCAGATGGGATTTTGCCAGAGAGGGAAAAGGAGTCAGGAAATCAGGATTTGGTCCATTTCTGTGTTCCCCCAGCACGCAGGGATGTAACTGGGGGGGACTGCAGGATTTACACCCCTTTGTGGGGTCACCCCAAACTCAGCATCAATAATGTCCCAGGACATCAGCTGGGGGGAACTGGGCTGGGTCCAGCTGAGCCACGACAGCAAGGACGGACATTTGAGCCCAGCTGAGGACGGGTCCTGAGATACTGAAACGGCCAAAAATGAGGATGTGTCCTGAGATATTGAAATAACCAAAAAAAGGGGAAGTGTCCCGAGATATTGAAACGGCCACAGGTGAGGATGTGTCCTGAGATATTGAAATAGCCAAAAATGAGGATGTGTCCCAAGATATTGAAACAGCCAAAAAATGAGGATGTGTCCTGAGATATTGAAATAACCAAAAAAAGGGGAACTGTCCTGAGATATTGAAATGACCACAGGTGAGGATGTGTCCTGAGATATTGAAACAGCCAAAAATGAGGATGTGTCCTGAGATATTGAAGTAGCCACAGCCAGGGAGGGGAAATGGGATTGATGGACCAAGGGCCTTGTCCCAGACTGCTGGACGCTCCCAAAAAGGGATTTTATCCCTGAGGCCACCCAGGAGGGCCCAGGCCCAAGCAGGGCTGGTGTTCTGCTCCCTGGGAAGGGGATTTTTAACAGGATTTACTTTTTCTTTCTCGTTTGTTCAGGATCTTGAGGTTTGAAGGATCAGGTTTGGGGCCAGCTGGTTGATAATGGATTATCCTGTTCCCAAAAGATCTTCAGCACCCTCAGGGACTCAAAGCAAAGAGGGAAGGGGATGGAGGGCACAGAATTAGCTGTGGGAATTCTGAGGTTGGAGTGGGGGGATCTTTAAGGTTCTTTTAAGGTCCTGAAGAGATTTAATGTCTCTTCCAATCCAACCTGTTCCAGAATTTCATTCCCCCTGTCCTGGGGGGCCTGGCTGAGGTGGAGGCGTCGCTTTTTGGTATCACAGCACAAACACAAAGCTCTCGTTCTCTTAACATCTAAAGGATATTCTGAGCAGAAATAACTAAGCTGATTAGGAGGGAAGCAATAAATACAAATCCAATCGAATCATGCAGAGACTCCCAGCAAGAAAATCAATAATTTCGGTGATGTATTTTTAAACTCGTGTTATTAGGGGAAAAAAACACACGCAGCTTCTTCAGGTCTTCATCAGGCTGGAGCTGGGAGTTTTCCTTTTTTGTCTCAGAGTCCTCAGCCGGGGTAAAAATCAGAAATTTTGAAATAAATTCAAGAGAAATGGTGTGAATTTGCAAGGCTGGAACAGGAGAAACCCGGGACGAGCCACCCGCGCTGAGGGAGAGGGACGATTGCAGGGCTGGCAGTGCTGAAAATGTCCCACAATCTGATTTAAAAATGGCAAAACCAAAGGTCCTTTTTAGCGCTCGTTCTTTTATTTTTTTTTAATCAATAAAATTATTTTAATTTTTTTTTTAAAAAGGGGCAGCTGCACGTTGGATCAGCTCGGAGACTCCACGTTTGGCATAAAACAGGAGCTGGTTTTTCCGTTTGGGATGGAGGGAGAGGCCACCAAAATGCGTTTCTCTGAATTCGCCAGCGTTGAAGGCAACTCCACATTCCCCGAAATGAAATGGAATTCCCTGAAATGGAATTCCCTGAAATGGAATTCCCTGAAAGTGAAATTCCCTGAAAGTGAAATTCCCTGAAATGGAATTCCCTGAAAGTGAAATTCCCTGAAATGGAATTCCCTGAAAGTGAAATTCCCTGAAAGTGAAATTCCCTGACGTTCACCGGAGTCCTGGAGCCTTCTCTGGCCTTGGAGCGATGAATCCTCTACTTTTCTCTCTCACTTTTGGGGTCACAAAAATGTGGAGGATGTGGGGTCATTCCTTTCTCCCTCACTTTTGGGGTCACAAAAATATGGGATATGGGGTCATTCCCTTCTTCCTCATTTTTTTTTGGGTCACAAAAATATGGGCATTATGGGGTCATTCCTTTCTCCCTCGCTTTTGGGGTCAGTCCTCTTGTTATGGATGGATGTGGGACCATCCCTTTCCCACATCCCTCTGCACAGGTAAAATAAAAAATATAAAAAAAAAGAAAATATGGGACCACCCCTTTCCCTCTCCCTCTGCATGGATAAAATGGATAAAAAAGAAAATATGGGATGACCCCTTTCCCTCTCCCTCTGGATGGATAAAATAAAGAATATGGGACGATCCCTCTCTCTCAGGATGGATAAAAGGATGAATTTTTTTCATTTCATTTTTTTCCTCCCCTCAGCCTCTGCCTGAGATGCTCTGGTGACTCAGCAGCACCGTCTGTGCCTGTGCGAGGCGGCTCCTTCCAAAAATCTGCTGAATTAAACATGCCCAGCCCTGCCTCCCCTCCCCGGGCTCCCACCGCGCCGCTTTCGAGGCTTTTCTCCTCCTGCTCCACCTTCGGAAAGCCGGGAAAATCCTCCCTGGAATTCCCGGGCAACGCTGATTTCAGAGCGGTAGAGCCGTGCTGGGAGGGGGTGAGGGGGATACTCTGAAATCCTGATCTCCTAAAATGAGTTTTCTGTGCTTTATCCTCGGGAAATGTGGGGAATTCCCGGAGTGGGAGGCTGAGCACATCAAATGAAATTCTGTGTTCCCCGAAATGAAATTCCCTGATATTCACCAGAGTCCCGGAGCTTTGGAGTGATGGATCCCTCAGCAGCACGTTCACCACCCCGAATTCCATAAATCCCTGTGCAAAGGGAGTGTGGGGAGGAATTCTGGGGGCACAAAACATCCAATTCTTTTGGGATTTATCAGGTGAATCCACAACCCTGGCGATGCCTTGGGAGGATCCCTCACAGAATTCCCAAAATCCCTGTGCAAAGGGAGTGTGGGGAGGGAATGTGGGGGCAGAAAACTTCCAATTCTTTTGGGATTTATCAGGTGAATCCACAACCCTGGTGATGCTTTGGGAGGATCCCTCACAGAATTCCCTAAATCCCCGTGGAAAGGGAGTGTGGGGAGGAGCTCTGGGGGCAGAAAACATCCAAATCTTTGGGGATTTATCAGGTGAATCCACCTTTCCTTGGGAGGATCCCTCACAGAATTCCATAAATCCTCATGGAAAGGAAGTGTGGGGAGGAGCTCTGGGGGCAGAAAACATCCAATATTTTGGGATTTATCAGGTGAATCCACGTGGCCTTGGGAGGATCCCTCAGCAGCACATTCGCCACCCAGAATTCCCTAAATCCCCATGGGAAGGGAATGTGGGGAGGAGCTCCAGGGGTAGAAAATGACGCTGTTTTACACCACAAGGACACAGACCCCGAGATCCAGAGGGCTGGAAATGACTCCTTGATTTCTGGGCCGTGTCTCCCTTTTAGACTATTTCACACAGACCAGTTGGATTGGGGACACAAAGACAAACCTCTTCACTCCCATTGCTCAGAGCAGAGGGACAGCAAGAAGAAGTCCCTCCTGGGAAAGGGATGAATAACAAAGTTACAGTTCCAAAAACATTTCTCCTGTTCACAGAAAATTCCCTGGGAAAGGATTTCAGAAAACCAAAACACCTCAGGCACGGAGCCAGGGCTACACAATCCATCCTGATCCCACATTTGATGCTGTTTTACACCACAACGACGCAGACCCTGAGATTCAAAAAGCTAAAAATGACTCTTTTATTTCTGGGCTGTGTCTCCCTTTTATACAATTTCACACAGACCAGTTGGGTTGGGGACACAAAGACAAACCTCTTCACTCCCATTGCTCAGAGCAGAGGGACATCGAAGTCCCTCCTGGGGAAAGGAATTTACAGTTACAAAACCATTTCTCCTGTTCACAGAAAATTCCCTGGGAAAAGGATTTCCAAAAACCAAAACACCTCAGGCACAGAACCAGAGCCTGGAGTTGCCAAGGAGCCCCTGCCCTGCAGGGTGGGGTCAGGAGAAGCTTCCAGAAGTTCCTGCAGGGATGGGTTTGGGTGAAATTGGAGCTTGGCAGTGCAGGGTCCCTCCCCTGGGGCTCAGGGATATTTATAGGAGAAGCTTTTTAAGAGCCCGAGTTGGGGGGGGGAAAATAAAATAAATAAATCTGGTTAAAGCCGAGCTCATCCCCACGTAATTAAATAAACCAGCCTGGACTGAGAATATTGATCGGGCCCTTCCTGCCCTCCCTGCCAAAGGAAATTTCCTTGGGGAAGATTTTCCTGCTCTTCCTGGCCCTGTGCCCCGGGTGTCCTTTCATCCTTTGAAAACGCTCTGCTTCGCCTTAAATTTCATGTTTCCTCCTTAAAAAAAAAAAATTTAAAAAGAATCCGCAGGGGTTTTTGGGGGGTGTTTTCTTCCCAGGCATCATCTCCGTATTTCCCAGTCGTTCTCGTTCCCTGTGACCTCTCTGAAAGCCCACAAGGATCAAAATAAATTCGTAAGTGTAAAACATTCCGGGTGAAACATTCCAGATTTCCTGTGCGGAATTAGTTTTCCTTTTATTATCACGAGACTGATTGAAAGCAAGGCGTCCAAGGTGCTTTTCTGGTTTAAATTTTCGCTGCTTGGCCTCGCGCCTGGTAAAAAACGTAAAAAAAAAAAGAATATAAATCGGAGGTAAAAGTGTATTTGCAGTTCTCCTGCAGGTGAAATGAACCGTCAGCTTTGCTCATCAGACTCCACATCCTACAGTGATCTCAGTTTTTATTTGGTCCTAAATGTTAATCACCAGAATTGCTGCTCATATTTTAATATCCCTTTTCATTATCCGGGCTCCTGCGCCCAGGAATCTGAATTTATCTGAGGGGGTTGTAAACCCTTTAATATACTTTCTATTATTTATGCCACATATTTGCCAAGGATAATAAGGATAATACAGGGAAAAAAAAAACCAAACCGACCTCTTTTGTCGAGAAATTCTGCGCTTGGTCTGAGTACTTCCGACATCAATAAAAGCTTTTTCATAAATATTAATTTCAGTTTCAATCCTCAGCATGAGAGAGCATATAAAGCACGGGAAAAAAAAAATAAATGTGTTTGCAAAATAGCTCAGCTCGTTTGGGCTCTGGGGGTGGAAAGTGCAGGGGCTGCTGTGAGTTCCCCCCTTCAATGAAAAACGGGAGCTGAGCTTCAAAACCTGCATCTGTTTGGGGTTTTTTTGGGGTTTTTTTTCCATAAAATCAGAGAATGGAGGAAACTTCTTCATCTCCAGCTCTGTGTTTCAGGCTTCTGAAATAGAAGAGGAATAATGGGAATAACAGAAGGGATGGAAATAATGGGAGCGATGGAAATAATGGAAATAATAGAAATAATGGGAATAATAAAAAGGAGCTTCTTGTCTGCCTGTTTTCCACAGGAGCCCAGCTGCTCTAAAATAAAGACGCTGGAGAGTGTTGGAGGCGGGCTTTGTGCTCCTTGATTTTCCTTTGTGTGCGGAATTAGCCCCGGTTTCCTGCGGAGGGGAAGGGCTGGGGAAGGGCAGAGGAGCTCCGGGGAAAGGAACCGCCTGGAAAACCCCATGGGAAGGGCCGAGCTCAGCCACAGGGACGGCCTGAAGGGGAAAACGCAGCTCAGGCTGCTGGATTTGGGGGTTTTGGGTAAATAAAGCCACAAAACCAGGAGTTGCCAGAAAACCAGGAGCTGCTGGAAAACCAGGAGCTGTCAGAAAACCAGGAGCTGTCAGAAAACCAGGAGCTGTCAGAAAACCAGGAGAAAACCAGGAGCTGCTGGAAAACCAGGAGCCATCAGAAAACCAGGAATTGTCAGAAAACCAGGAGCTCTCAGATAACCAGGAAAAAACCAGGAGCTGCTGGAAAATCAAGAGCTGCCAGAAAACCAGGAGATGCCAGAAAACCAGGAGCTCTCAGAAAACTTCCTCAGATGTCAGAAAACCAGGAGCAANCCAGGAGCTCTCAGAAAACTTTCTCAGATGTCAGAAAACCAGGAGCAAAATCCTATCTCGCAGCAGAAGAAGAGGAAATGATTTTTGGTGGACACTCGAAGCGCTGCACTAATTTTAGGAAAGAGAAATTAGCGGACGTGAGGCCACTACAGTGTCACAGCTCCTGCCCTCTCGGAGGGCTCAGCCCGGCAGAAATGGGACATGAAGGGTTTGGTGTTTAAAGATTGAGTTGTGAGGGAGAGCATGGAAGTGCAGCCACTCATTCCTGCTCAGGAGGCACCAAATTCCAGCGGGGATTTCCTGCAGGATCATCCCTGGGCTGTGCTGGGCTGATCCTCAGGCTCCCCTGTGCTGTCACCTCGTTCCCGTGTGGCCCTTCCCCTGAATCACATCCCGGTCAGGGACTCCAATCTCCCTTTTCCTGGTGGGAATTTGGGAGTTAAACCATAAAAAAAAAAAGAAGGGAATTGCTTTTCTTTTAGCACTGGAGGGGGAGAAACCCCTCGTGGTCTGGCACTGGTGTCACCGTGGCTTGGCAGGTGACAAAGTTGGCCAGAGCTTGGCCAACGTGTGCCCAGGAAGAACAGGAGCCACCAAAGAGGGGCTTTGCCAGGAGCTGACTGCAATTTAAGGGCCAGAAAACCTCACTGGAGCTGTCTCTGGACAGCCTCTGCTCTGGAATTGTTATTTCACCCTCGGTGAGCAAATCCATTGAGGAAAAAGGTTCATTTTCAGCTGGAGCTGCCCCCGACTGCTGAGAACATTCAGCTCCGAGGGGTTGATTTATGGCCCTTTTTTGCAGCTTGTAAAATCATTTGTTTCTATTAATACCCCTCACTGCCTCGCTGCCACTTCAGCAGGGACAAACCCGCCGTCACGGATGGAGGAGGGTGAGGGATTGGGGGAACCTGAGGAGCCTCAACCCTCCCCAGCCCAGCTGGAACGACAGCCTGGGGATTCTCTGTGGGGTGAATTCACCCCGGGGAGATTTGGGGCCAGAGGAAAAAAAGTCATCCCTGGTGATTCTGGGGATGATAAAGGGAGAAAAAAGTCATCCCTGGTGATTCTGGGGGTGATAAAGGGAGAAAAAAGTCATCCCTGGTGAGAGGGATGAGACTCAGAACCTTTTTCTGGGGCTGATAAAGGGTGAAAAAAGTCATCCCTGGTGAGGGGGATGAGACTCAGAACCTTTTTCTGGGGGTGATAAAGGAGAAATGAAGAGGGCTGAGGAGCAGGGAAAGGGGAGAGGTGGGGGCTGTGTGCACAGACCACTTTGGCTGATTTAAAAAAAAAGCCCAAATCCTGTCCCGAGTGGGATTTAATGAGCTTTGGGTCAGTGTAAAACCATCAGCCCCCTCACAATCGTAACCTGGGGTTGGCCAGAAAGCCCCGAGGGTTCCTTGAGCTTAATTCGTTATTCCAGGTGACTTTGAGCAGAATTTCAGTGTCTTTAGACAGTCAGATCCTTCCTAATTCTGTGGAGAGGCCTCAGATACCCCACGACCAACGAGAACAATTCTATTCCCCACCAGGAAACTGCACCTCTGCCAATGTCTCGTTTCAGGGCTGTGGAAATGCAAATCAGCCTAAAAAAACCCCATTTCCCCCCTGCTCCTTATGCAGAGCCCCAAACCCCCTCGTTTTGCTCTCAAATCGATCTGCCAAGAGCCAGCCTTCAGCTCCGAGAGGATTCGTTCATCGTCCCCCAGTTTAAATCCACGAGGAAAGAGCACAACAAAGGGAGATGTGACCACCCTCGGCTGGAGTGAAATGAGATTGAGCCCAGTTGCTGCGCCCAGACCGAGTTCACTTGGAGTTCTGAACCCAAAATAAAGAAATAAAGAAGGAATAAAGAATTATAGAAGGAAATAAAGCAGAGAAGCAGTGGCAGCCTGCCCCGTTTGTTTGTTTATTTGTGTGAATGTCACTTTACTGTGGCTTTTTATCCCCTCTCTTGTCTGAGCTGGTTTAACACCCGAAGTGTTCTGAGGGAGCCGTGAAAGGTTTAAAAAAAAGGATGATTAGAGATGGAGAAGAGAACAAAGGAGGCTCAGAGCATCCATGGACTCCTGACCTTGGGAAAACAAAAAAAAAAAGCTGCTCTGGGATTAAAATGTAACTTTTGACTCCGAGATATTTGAGTGACGTTTGGGATTTCACAGCAATTTGAAGGTGCCTTTATAAACAGCTTGATCTTCTTTGGGGTTTCTTTTTCAGAATCTCCTCACTGCAATCCCACCTCCAACCAAACCTCGCCAATCTGAGCTCTAACCCTGCGCCAGGACAGGCAATCCTGACCCATCCAACCTTCCCTCCTGCATTTATCCCTGCCCCAGGGTTTAATCCCTCTGCATGGCTGGGAGCTCATTTATTTCACTAATCCTGGGAGCTCCGGGGGGTTTTTTGAGGATGCTGCAACTCACTAAGAGTGGCCGGGCTTCACCAAGGTGATTTTCACTGTTCATTGCCTGTGACCAGCTACTGCCCCTTAAATCAGCCTGGATTTTGGAAATTTTGGGCGCAGGGAGGCATCTCTGAGGGCCTGGGGTGTTTTCAAGTGTCTTGGGTAATCCGTGGATAATTTTTATAAAGTAAGGTTTGGAGTCTAGATCAAAACCTTCGCCCTGATCTCCAGCTTGGTGACTCCAGATCCTCGTGGGTTGTCACACAGGGGGAGCCTTGGGGACAAGGCCAGGGGGGGCTGAGGGTCATCTTTGAATTCTGGGGCAGGAAAACTGAGGAAAAAGGGATTTATGGACTCATCACCTCCAGGAATAACTCACCCTGGCTTCTTAAACACCCCGAATTCATCGTTTCCAGCAGGACCCCGAGAATCCTCTATCTTACATTGCTGCCCCGAGACTTCTGCTCCTATCCCCCAAAAAAACATTCCCCCCCGAAAAACCTCCAGCCTGAGCACAAGGGATGTTGGGATCTTTATGAACAGCCACGATAATTCTGATTTCAGCCGTGACTCTCAGCCTGCAGCCTGGGCTTGAGGGCTGGCAGCAGCAGCCTGAGCTTTTCTGAGCAATGGGAGGGGTTCCCAAGGGTTAATTAAGGTTTTCTTCACAGGGCACTGGGGACGCTCTGGCTGCCTGCTTCAGCTTGGCTTTGTCTCTCTCCACCAAGACAGAAATCAAACATTAATAAATGAAAAGATGGTGGGAGGGAGATGCAATAATCAATCAAAGACTTGCCCAAGGCTGGGGCGAGTGACTCCAAGGGAAGCTGAGAAAACAGAAGCAACTTCTTTCCTGGATTAAAGGTGAAGGAAAAAGACTTTTTTTTTTTTTTTTTATGGCAGATTTTAATGAGCTTTTGGCTGAGAGCTGGAGATTTCCACGTGTGCACAGGGCAGAGAAGGGGCTTGGCTGTAACTCAAGCTTCAGTGAGTGGCAGGTAATTAATTAAACAAGGGCTGAGCAAGTGTAAAGTCACTGGATTTGAGCCTGAGTCTAAATTTCCCCAAAGCTTGGCCTTGATAGTGCCCTGACAGAGCAGCCACAGAGCTGAGCCCGGGGTGAAGATCCCCCTCAGCCCCTCCTGCTCACCTGGAGGCTGAATAAAATCCCTTTGATTGACACCAATTCTTCCTTTTCACCCGCACTGAACCATCCCACGGCTGCTTGTGGCAGTTTCCTGCTCAATATCCCGGGGAGAGATGGAGGAGCAGCAGTGGGAGGTACAGGGGAGGCTTCCACATCCTGGTCTGAGGCCCGAAATGAGCTCTCAGCCGAGAATAAACCATCCCTAACCAGATGTTTGGCACACACGGGCAACCCGTCTGCCCAGAAATTCATCCCGGTCCTTAAATTTTCGACGACCTCCTGGAGCTTTTTCATATTCCAAGTCCTCTTTTGGAAGGGTGAAAGGGGATTTTTGGTTTTTAGGTGCCAAGAGCTTCAACCTTGACACGCTTTGAGCTCTCTGGCTCAGAGTGAAAGGCCCCAGGGTGATCCCAGCTGATGGATGGGGCAGTTTCCCAGGGGGATTTCACATCCCTGCCCTTCCCTTGCCCCTGTGGCAGCAGCGATTTCAGCAGGAGGGGTTGGAAGTTCTGCCCCTCCAGAGCAGTTTTGCTCCTGGCACTGCCAGTTGGGCCTTTCTGCTTTGAGGCAGATGATCAAAAGCTTCCTTTCAGCAAAGATTTGTAGCTGAAGGGGGGAAAAAAATAAATATAAGAAATTCAGGCTTGAGACAGGCTGATAAATGAAGGTTTTTATTTGTGGCTCATCCATCAGTTTGCTTTCCTGATCACACTGATGTGCAGGATGGATGAGGTGTTTTTTCTCAGTTTATTTGGCTCTTTATACACAAAATATTGATGTGTGGGTGCTGCTCTTGGGTCTCAAAGGAGCCTAAAAAATGTAAATTAATGTTAATAAATGATCCATGTTTGGCCACCTTCAGGGGAGCTTAAAAATGTAAATTAATATTAATAAATTATCCGTGTTTGGCCACCTTCAGGGGTGTGTAAGGAACCCACCTGAGGTCAGGGATGGACATTTCGAATGTTTGAAGAGCTTGGGGTACGATTGGGAACTTGGCTTGGGCCACAAACTGCCCAAAACCTAAAGACTGATAATATTTTTCTCCCTGGAGATTCGACAGCTTTCATTGGCCAATAAAATCCATGTAACACATAAAATAGACATTGCTCTGAACAGTGGGTGGAACTGCAACCTTGACTGGAATTTTTTTCCCCTCAGGAAAGTGTGTGTCATGTTTGGCACCTGTGACACCACTCAGATAACAAAACCAAGCCCTAAAGCAGAATATTTCCGCTCCGTGACTTCCCTCGGCTGCCTCACGGCTGATGTCTTTATTTGACATGGCCTTCAGGAAGGATTTCTTTAATTCAATTCTAAATCTTGCAGTGTAAAATTGATTTTTCTGCCTGTTTCGGCTGCTTCTCGGCAAACAAATGCTCCTTCCCCCAGGAAAGGGCTTTCTCCTCTCAGGTTAATGATATGTGGAGTTACAGAAAGTCTCCAGTCAGCACTCCGAGGATGAGGCTGGAGACAGGGCCGGTTCCTAAGTAAGGAATTAATTAATTAGATTGAGGCGGGCAGGAAATGTCGTGTTGTGATGTTTATCTCAAGTAGTGCCCTGTATCTGGCTGCTGCTGAGGGATTTGGTTATCTCTTGTCCTCCACCAGCGAACCGAGGTCACAGCCTGGGGGGGAATCCAGGCTGAGCCATTATTGGAACATTTTTCAAAGGTGATTTGTGCACCTGCAGCTCTTTTCTTTGTCAGTATAGGGAGCACTCCCTGTCCTGAGTGTTCTGGGCTCTCAGGGGACGTGATTTCCTCAGGAAAAACTCTAGAAGATCACAGTCCCTGATCCTTTCTGGGAAAAGCTGCTCCCACTGAAGCCAGGACAGGGAATGGGACACAGCCCAGCCCGGCAATTGCAATATTTGAGTGTATTTCTAGTCTCAAAGTGCAGCTAAAACCTGCAGCCCTGAGGTAAAAAACAAAGTCCTCAAAGTCCCAAAGCTGTTTACTGTGATCACTGCCCTCTCCCCCCTTCCCTGCACATCATCAACCTTAAATCCCCAGGGAAAACATTCCTCTTGTCCACCAAAACCCTCTTGATGCCTTGGGAAGGCTGAGCTGGAACAGAGACTGGACAGAGCTGGAGAATAAAGTAGAGATTTATTGAAAGGCATTAGAGGACACACCTTGGGCAGGACAAGGCCTGGGCAGGGCTACACCCAAGGAGGACCCAAAATGGACACAAAAATGGACGACCAGTCATGAGGTCTCACACTTTTATAAGTTTTGGTCCATTTGCATGTTGGGGCTTAATTGCCCAATTCCAACTGCAGATTATCAAGTCTCATCCTTCTTGTCCCTCCCTCCAGCCACCCTTGTTTGTGCTTTTGGGGCTGAAAGTTGTCCTTGGTGTGGGGCAGGAGGAGGATTTGTTTTGTGTCCCTGCTGTGTGCAGAGCTGAGTGACACTGACTGTGAGCTCAGGGCTGCACCCCTGGGCACCACAGA